>NMUG010000074.1:0-29290 GCA_002855965.1 Monotropa hypopitys
TGAATAACTTCAAACTCAAGAGAGAACAGAGGCCTAAGATATCGGTATCTAATGATTAAAGATATCGATATCTAAGGATAGGCACCAGAAACCGCAGTAGATACCGCAGTAAAGAGGCACAAGATACCGCTATTTAAGGGATCTGATAGAAATCTAAGAAAGGACCAAATAAGGCCTATAAGGAGCAACAAAGGATCGTATGTCACATTCGGAAAATTTAATTATTTTCTATCTGTTTCAAAAAAAAAATATCGATCGATTAAATATGTTTTTGGGATTTAATTATTAGCCGTTCAGTTCCCTACGGCTCGTATTTTAAATTATCAATCCTGTCTGAGTGAGGCAAGTCTTGGGTTGTAAGATTTTGTGTTCTGAGCGCAGGTAAGTCTTTGTAGTGAAATTCGGGTTTTGTTTGGGGTCCCTGGAGTCGTCCGAAAGTATTGTGAGTAATTAATTTCATTTAATTAAATTAAGTTAATTATATAACTAAAATAAAAAAAGGGGTTGCAAATGTATAGCAGTCGGGGAACCCTTCCCCCTTCTCCCTCATTTTCGTTTGGAGCCGAAAACCCCACTCCCTCCCGTTTGTGCGCCGCCCCTACCCCATATCTCTCTCCCTCCTCTCGGCCTCCCCACTCTGGCCGACCACCTCCTTCCCCGACCTCCCTCTCTCTCGGTTCCCTCCTCTGCGCACCCTCACCTCCCTCTCCCTCCTCTGTGCGGCGCCTCCCCCTTCCTCCTCACTGCGCGGCTCCCCCTCTCCTCTCCCCTCTCGGCCCACTCTCTCCCTCCTCCATTCTCGAGCTCTCTTCCCCCTCTCTCCCTCTGCGCACACCACCTCCGTGGTGGCGCGGTAGCCGGCAGGCTATGGTGGTGGTGGTGCCGATGTGTATGTGTGGTGGAAAGTTGGTGGTTCTGGGTGGTGACGGCAGCGGCATGTGGCTTTAATGGTGGAGTGGCGGTGTTGGTTGGCGGTTCAGTACTGTTGGCGCGGCTTCAGCGAGTTACAGTTAAGGGTGAAGGGGTAGTGTTCGCGCGACGATTGAAGTTCTGCGTCAATGGGTAAGCCTATCGACCTATTTGTTCCATTACTGTATGACATCGTTTGTTGTCGGTTGTCGATAGTGACTGTATGATGGGTATCTAGGTGCGGAGTAGATCACGTGGGTACAACTAAGGATGAACGATCAGTGTCACGCGACAGTGGAGCGTCGCATCATTGGGTAAGTCTCGGTTGCTCCTCATTCAGTGTTATAAATCGTTTGTCGTTCGATCGGTAATTGTTTATCGAATTTTAGGTGTCAGCCTTAGCGAACGACGATAATCAGTGGCGCGCGATGTTCAGGACCTTGGCCACCGCTTGTGGTCGCGTCGGCAGGTATACCTCACTTCCTATTTAATTGTCGTTCAGTTGTAATCGTAATCGGTAATGTTTTAGTAGGAGGTGTGATACTGTTGAGTTTCTGCCTGTTGTTGTTGTTGGCGCCTTAGTGCGGTTGTCCTATTTGAGCAGGTTCATGCCCAAATTTCTAGCAAATCCCTTGTCGGAAATTGTTTCAGACATTCTAATCGAGGTAGAGTTTTCTATCCCTCTCGTTTGTCCTGTTGGTGTTGTACTTCCTTTCTCGTTCATTTTTATAAAAGTCCGTCGAGTTTCGCATGTTCGTAAAGTTGGTATCAAAGTGTTGTCGTTCATTAATATTGGTCGCGTTGAGTTTTGTCTAGGGTCGTTGCGTCTCCCTAGGACGCTAGTTGGTCGGTTTGTAGTTCGATTGTGAAAAACCCCAATTCTTGTGAAAAATCTATCGTTGTCGTTTTATGAAATCAAATTGGAGACACTTGTCTTGTTTTGGACACTCTCGGATGGTTTATGGGTCAAGTGGTATTTTGACACGTTTTGTGGAAAATCGAACTAGTGGAATGTTTGTGAAAGAACGACATGTTTTGTGAAACGAACGGAAATGTTTTGGAAATGGATGTTTTGTGAATAAACGGATTTGGTTTTGGAAATAACGGAAAAGAAAGTCACATTTTGAGTTGATATGTTGACTAGGAGGTTGGTTGCCCTAGGTCACACGAAATGATGGTACAAAATGATAAAATGTGACACGTGGCTCTTTACGAGGATTGGAAAGTTGGAAATTGTTGTTGGACTGGTTTAGTGGGCTTGGCCCACCGGCTCTTCGGATGATTGAGGATTGTCAAGTGCTTTTTATTCAGGTTGAGGCCTTGGGATGTACCGTACGGGGTCTCCCACGACATTGCGCAATGGGGGTAGTACTAAACCCTCCCGACGGACGGGGAATCGAGGAATAGACGTATAGAGGACTGATCCCCTCTATGAGCGGAATGGCAAGCACTATTGAGAATACCTGTTGGTTTGATATTTGCCTTGCTTCTACTAGAAGGCATGGAAATGGAATACACGTGACACTTGGAACAATATGGAAATTGGAATACATTTAGAATAAGGAAAATGAGTCTTTTACTTAGTGTGAGTCGATACTTGACACATTTTCCTGTTGGCCTTGTCTAGGCAGTTCCTTTTAGAAAAGATCAGTTACGAGTACTCTTTTCTCTTTGAGTCTTGGTCAGATACAGTACTTCACTACTTTTCTTTACGATGAGTCAAATGTGGAATTTAAAAAGAAAAGGAAATGTTTTACTTAAATGAGATCCATAGCATTGCATACTTACATTCTTTGTACCGTCACACATGTGCATCCCAATAGTATAGACGGTAGGAGATGGATTATCTCTACCAGGTGGTCGTGCCTGACCCTCTACTTTTGTAGGACTTATCACTTGGACTTGGAGCCACTGGATCCTTCACAGGACTTGAGGCCGGACCGGACAGTGGTGATAGGTCGCTTTTACTTTCAGTGTTGTACCTTCTTTTGTTTACTGTTGGCCGCGTTGTACAGGATTGATTTATAAAATCCTATTTTGGCCTTTCTCTTTTATTTGGGGCACTGTTGTACAGGGTTATGTTATAAAACCCTTTTCGCCTCCTTTCAGTTGTACTTCATTTCATAGTAAGCATGTAATGTAACAAGTAGTGTAATGGGTAGCGTGTGTGTGTGGTAGATAGCTCTTTACCCTTTTTGTTTGAATACTCATTACCTACTTCTAACACTTCTCAAAAAAAATATGTCTCAAAATTTGGGAGTGTTACAGTTGGTATCAGAGCGCTCGTTCCGACTTACCTAGGTCTTTGGGTGAGACTTTTAGTCTCAATGAGTGCATCGTTTCTTTTGTGTAGCTCTAAGGTGTTGCATTTAGGGTGCATGGCATGTGTATCTAGGCATTGAATGTATGTATATTGCATGGATCTCATTAAAACAACAATGTTTTTATAACTCGAAATAACTAAATGGTTTGGAAATTCGTGGTGTCTACTCCTTCGAGTTGGTCTTGTTGTTGTTCTTTTAGGATTTTGAGTAAAATCATGTCTCTGTTGTGCTGACTTTTGGGCCTGTCTTGGCATTGTTAGAGGATCCTGTCGATATTGGACTTGTGTGTTCCTGTTACATCCTCTTGTTGGTAGTGTTGTCACCTACTCTGTCGTGGTGAACTCTTTCAAGTTCCTAGTTCTTAGAGCACGAATGAGTTCCTTCGTTGGCTCATATGAAGATTTGACTTCTTGTTACTCGATAGCGGTCGTTGTTGGTTACATTTATGGCTTGTCGAGCCTATTCCTTCGTAGGAAGCAAATCTTCGTTGTCGTCGTCGTAGCTTTTGAGTCTATCTCTTGCAACGGATGTTAGACTTTGTGATAGTTTGTCGATTGATTCTCGTTTATTCTCCTGGCGATAATGAAAATTCCACGTGCGATTGGTTAACCGTCTCTTGAGTTCTCTCTCTTGTGATCCCGGATGAACTCCTCGTGCAGTATTTCTTGTAGAAGATCGTCATTCTTCTTGACATTGATGAATGGATAATCATCCTTTGCGGTTGGAAAATGGCAGTGCTCTTGCGAGTGAGCCTCGAAATCTATTTCTCTTCCGGACGTTGATTTTTGGAGTTTGTCGTTTGCCTTGTTGGCTTCGATTATTTCCTGGTGGTTGAGTTTTGACTCCCATTCTTGTCGTGTGGTTGGCTTCTTGCTCGGTAGCCTGGTTGTTGTTGGTTATTGCTCTTGGGATTGATTTGATCTCCCTATCTCGTTTCGTTCTTTGTGTGAGTTGTGTAACCTTAGAATAGCCTTACTTGTGGAATCGCGACTAATGGTTGTGATTTTTGGGGAAGTAAGGTTGCCTCGGTGTAGTAAGGCCTTGTAGTAGCAGAACTTGTACGTGTGATTCACTTGGGACGTGAAGTATCCTCAGATTATTAGTTTCTATTTGCGGATTAGTGCTAGTGGTTGATGTAAGTTGTGTTATACCCTTTCTCGAGGTGAGAATAGAGTTTGGCTTGTGGTTTGAGGTTCTTTGAGGATTTGTGCTAAACTAAATGCCTTGCAGTTGGAATACTTCTTGGTTGATTGAGAAGGATGAAAGAGTTTAAGTGTAGTATCTTGTTCTCGTGGTAGCCCTAAGTTGTGACTTGAAGTCTTATGAGATAGACTGAGTTGTGTAGGTCCATTGATGGTTAGGTAATTACTTGATCATTTGGGTATTCGGTTAGCCAGTGGTGTCAGTGATTGGGTTGTTTGGTTAGTTGGATCGTGGAACAACTTGAGAAATAGCCTCGTGTTGAAATTGTCTTGGTTGGTTAATTGGGCTTGTTGTGTGAATTGAATGTCAGACCTCCTTTTGAGGTGCTTTGGAGTGTGTTTGATGAGTTGTTGATTGGTTGTGTTATGAGCTGAGAAAGTGATTTGAGGATTTTGGTTCTCTATGGATATTTTGGAGTGATAGCGCGTGTATGACTACCTTGTGGTTCTTCCTAGAAGTGGCATTTGGGTTCTTGCCTTATTGGATGGTAATGTGGAGAGTAGATGATTTTGGACTAAGAGATAGAAGTGTAGTGACCTTAGTTGGTGACTAGAGTTTGGGATGCAGATTTGACTTGGAGTCATTGTTTTGGAAGAGATGAATAAGTTAGTTGATGGATTGAGGTACTGTGTGTCTGCTTGGGATTTGAGATCGAGAGTAGAGTTTGCTTCTCATTTGGGCATAAGGTTGTAGCAGGCAAATTGTGCTCGGGTAATCCATTTGACTTCATCTTGGTGGTGATGCGTTGTTCGTCCCACGCGTAGTGACTTATCTACTTCGTAGAACTTGTTGTCGGGAATCGTATCCCAGCTTCGTGCACTCTTGTCTCGTGGGTTGCCTTCTTATGTTTGTTCTTATTCGCCGTGTCTTCGTGCGAATCCAGTTTGTTATCGTATCTGTTGGCGCCGTGTCCATTTGCGTTTGGACACTTCTGTTCCGCGATGTTGTCTCCCTTCGGAGCTCTTGTTTGAGAGTGTTTTGGGATTGGTTTGTGGTCTGTGTGATCAGTGAGATGAGTTCACTCTTGTGTTGTACAGTTGTGTTGCGAGTGTTGGGATAGAATGCATGTGTTTCTTTGAAATCGACTGTACCGACTTGTTCTGTGGTGATGTTTGGCGTGACCGGTGTGTGTAGTCCGTGTCATGTAGTGTAGGAATGAACATGATGGATTGTTTTGAGAAGGTGACTGGCCAGCACATCTCAAATCAAACTTCATAGTCATTCCGGTACCGCACTAGGTGTGTGCGGGTTGGTTTGTGAGATTTTGATTGTTCGGTTCTTCTTCTGGTGGCGTTGTGGTTTTTTGGTGTGATTCGGATGGCACCGTTGTTGTGTGATCATCCCTTGCGAGTTGTCTTGTTTTCAAATCCTGCTTCGTATCGGTTGGATTGTTGCTACCTCGTTCGGAAATCTTTTTTGGGGGTCATTTTGCACGTTCGTGGTGTTAAGTTGTGGACTTCTTTGCGATAGTCGAAAATCATTCTTTTATTTTTCTAAAATTTTTTAGAAAAATATTTGGAGAAATCGGAGTACCCGTATCGTGTCCGTATCATATCCGCGTATCAGTACCGTACCAGTGTATCCTTGGCGTATCGGAGTATCCTAGTCATGTCCTTTCCATATCGGCGTATCCTAGGAGTACCCTTGGTGTGTCGGAGTATCCTAGGAGTATCCTTAGTGTATCGGCGTGTCCTTATCGTAACGGTGTGTCCTCGGCGTATCCGTACCGTATCCCTCCGTATCTTTGGCGTTTCGGTACTTGGAATCCTTCCTGGCATGTTCACATTGTGTCGTGACATGTTCTAGAATTTTGTGAAATTTTTCGAAATTTTTCGGGGCGATATTCTTGCGGTTTGACCTCCGTGTCATGTTCTTGTTCAAGAAGGTGCGTTTCTAGCTTGTTTGTCCGTTTTGGGAATCTATGGTTGCGCGAAAACCATTTCTTTGGAAGTTTCCATCTCTCTCGAGGGCGATGTTGTTTGTGTAATGTCAATTCTTCCTTGGCATGTTGTTTGCGACGTACTCCTTACCTTGCGGCGTGTTGCGCGTTTAAAAAAGTCGGTGGTTTGTTCAGTTTGCGATAGTGTTGGACGTTGTTTTGGGTGAAATTGTTATCGATTGTGGATCTCTTTGGGCGTTGTTTGTTCGTTGGTGGGGTTGTTTCGGTTGAAAACCTCCTTTTTGTTGTTGTCGGTCCTCGTCGCGAACTTATCCAAGCGTTTGGTGCCTTTGGGCATTATCCTCCTCGTCGTGGCGTGTTTCGGTTCTTCTATCTTGGAAATTTCGAGGACGAAATTTTTGTAAGGAGGGTAGTTTGTCACATTCGGAAAATTTAATTATTTTCTATCTGTTTCAAAAAAATATATATATCGATCGATTAAATATTTTTTTGGGATTTAATTTTTAGCCGTTCAGTTCCCTACGGCTCGTATTTTAAATTATCAATCCTGTCTGAGTGAGGCAACAGGGCCGGCCCTGATGTAGAAGCCCATAAGGCGTCCGCCTTACGCCAAAAAAATAGGCCCAAAAAATAGGCCCCAAAATTCCGACAAATAATAAGTAATATTTTTGTTTAAATATATGGTTAGACCGGCTTCAGTGGAAGGGGCCTTTTCTATGTGCAAAGGGTCAAGTGTTCGATTCCTCGTGTCCTTTTTTCAGTTTAAACATTTCTCTTAAAAAAATAAGCTAAGAGGTTTGGAACTCAGGCCAATTAGTTAAACAACTAAAGCCTTTGCCACTTTGGAAATCTTATCAACGAATATTATAGCAAAAATCTAAGTACATATACTTAATAATCATATTTGAAATTTTAACTATTGTAGGGCCCCATATTTTAGTTTTGATTTGGGCCCCTTAATTCATAGGACCGGGCCTGTGAGGCAAGTCTTGGGTTGTAAGATTTTGTGTTCTGAGTGCGGGCAAGTCTTTGTAGTGAAATTCGGGTTTTGTTTGGGGTCCCTAGAGTCGTCCGAAAGTATTGTAAGTAATTAATTTCATTTAATTAAATTAAATTAATTATATAACTAAAATAAAAAAAGGGGTTGCAAACATATAGCAGTCGGGGAACCCTTCCCCCTTCTCCCTTATTTTCGTTTGGAGCCGAAAACCCTACTCCCTCCCGTTTGTGCGCCGCCCCTACCCCATATCTCTCTCCCTCCTCTCGGCCTCCCCACTCCGGCCGACCACCTCCTTGCCCGACCTCCCTCTCTCTCGGTTCCCTCTTCTACGCACCCTCACCTCCCTCTCCCTCCTCTGTACGCGGCGCCTCCCGCTTCCTCCTCACTGCGCGGCTCCCCCTCTCCTCTCCCCTCTCGGCCCACTCTCTCCCTCCTCCATTCTCGAGCTCTCTTCCCCCTCTCTCCCTCTGCGTGCACCACCTCCGTGGTGGCGCGGTAGCCGGCAGGCTGTGGTGGTGGTGGTGCCGATGTGTATGTGTGGTGGCGAGTTGGTGGTTCTGTGTGGTGACGACAGCGGCATGTGGCTTTAATGGTGGAGTGGTGGTGTTGGTTGGCGGTTCAGTAGTGTTGGCGCGGCTTCAGCGAGTTACAGTTAAGGGTGAAGGGGTAGTGTTCGCGCGACGATTGAAGTTCTGCGTCAATGGGTAAGCCTATCGACCTATTTGTTCCATTACTATATGACATCGTTTGTTGTCGGTTGTCGATAGTGACTGTATGATGGGTATCTAGGTGCGGAGTAGATCACGTGGGTACAACTAAGGATGAACGATCAGTGTCACGCGACAGTGGAGCGTCGCATCATTGGGTAAGTCTCGGTTTCTCCTCATTCAGTGTTATAAATCGTTTGTCATTCGATCGGTAATTGTTTATCGAATTTTAGGTGTCAGCCTTAGCGAACGACGATAATCAGTGCCGCGCGATGTTCAGGACCTTGGCCACCGCTTGTGGTCGCGTCGACAGGTATACCTCACTTCCTATTTAATTGTCGTTCAGTTGTAATCGTAATCGGTAATGTTTTAGTAGGAGGTGTGATACTGTTGAGTTTCTGCCTGTTGTTGTTGTTGGCGCCTTAGTGCGGTTGTCCTATTTTGAGCAGGTTCATGCCCAAATTTCTAGCAAATCCCTTGTCGGCAATTGTTTTAGACATTCTAATCGAGGTAGAGTTTTCTATCCCTCTTGTTTGTCCTGTTGGTATTGTACTTCCTTTCTCGTTCGTTTTTATAAAAGTCCGTCGAGTTTTGCATGTTCGTAAAGTTGGTATCAAAGCGTTGTCGTTCATTAATATTGGTCGCGTTGAGTTTTGTCTAGGGTCGTTGCGTCTCCCTAGGACACTGGTTGGTCGGTTTTGTAGTTCGATTGTGAAAAAACCCCAATTCTTGTGAAAAATCTATCGTTGTCGTTTTATGAAATTAAATTGGAGACACTTGTCTTGTTTTGGACACTCTCGGATGGTTTATGGGTCAAGTGGTATTTTGACACGTTTTGTGGAAAATCGAACTGGTGGAATGTTTGTGAAAGAACGACATGTTTTGTGAAACGAACAGAAATGTTTTGGAAATGGACATTTTGTGAATAAACGGATTTGGTTTTGGAAATAACGGAAAAGAAAGTCACATTTTGAGTTGGTACGTTGACTAGGAGGTTGGTTGCCCTAGGTCACACGAAATGATGGTACGAAATGATAAAATATGACACATGGCTCTTTACGAGGATTGGAAAGTTGGAAATTGTTGTTGGACTGGTTTAGTGGGCTTGGCCCACCGGCTCTTCGAATGATTGAGGATTGTTAAGTGCTTTTTATTCAGGTTGAGGCCTTGGGATGTACCGTACGGGGTCTTCTACGACATTGCGCAATGGGAGTAGTACTAAACCCTCCCGACGGACGGAGAATCGAGGAATAGACGTGTAGAGGACTGATCCCCTCTATGAGCGGAATGGCAAGCACTATTGAGAATACCTGTTGGTTTGATATTTGCCTTGCTTCTACTAGAAGGCATGGAAATGGAATACACGTGACACTTGAAACAATATGGAAATTGGAATACATTTAGAATACGGAAAATGAGTCTTTTACTTAGTGTGAGTCGATACTTGACACATTTTCCTGTTGGCCTTGTCGAGGCAGTTCCTTTTAGAAAAGATCAGTTACGAGTACTCTTTTCTCTTTGAGTCTTGGTCAGATACAGTACTTCACTACTTTTCTTTACGATGAGTCAAATGTGGAATTTAAAAAGAAAAGGAAATGTTTTACTTAAATGAGATCCATAGCATTGCATACTTACATTCTTTGCACTGTCACGCATGTGCATCCCAATAGTATAGACGGTAGAAGATGGATTATCTCTACCAGGCAGTCGTGCCTGACCCTATACTTTTGTAGGACTTACCACTTGGACTTGGAACCGCTGGATCCTTCACAGGACTTGAGGCCGGACCGGACAGTAGTGATAGGTCGCTTTTACTTTCAGTGTTGTACCTTCTTTTGTTTACTGTTGGCCGCGTTATGCAGGATTGATATATAAAATCCTATTTTGGCCTTTCTCTTTTATTTGGGACACTGTTGTACAGGGTTATGTTATAAAACCCTTTTCGCCTCCTTTCAGTTGTACTTCATTTCATAGTAAGCATGTAATGTAACAAGTAGTGTAATGGGTAGCGTGTGTGTGTGGTAGATAGCTCTTTACCCTTTTTGTTTGAATACTCATTGCCTACTTCTAAAACTTCTAAAAAAATGTCTCAAATTTTGGGAGTGTTACATCATATATCAAAGATCAAGGATAAAAGTGATTATCTAAGAAAGAGTGATCCTCGAACAAACCTTTGCAAGCAACCAAATCTTCAATTTGTTACCGAAGAACCTCATCCAAATCTTCAAGCTCGGGAAGTGGAGCATCTACCCCAACCCAAAACAAAAGATATACAATATAACCAAGGTTCCAAACATGTTCCGGGAAATAGCCAACATGGAAAGCTGGTAACAATCCCCCCTTTGGCTTTTTCGGAACAAAAACAACAAATAAAAAGAAATGGCTAAAACATGTAAGCCAAATAGAAACCTATCCAACTACAAGGCCGAACAAACTACGATCCTATGATCTAAGCTGCAGCAAATACACCTGCAAGGCAACAAATTATGTGACAAGGAAGAAGCAAAGGCTATATATAAAGATCAATAAGACAAGCAAGGATACTATCTTGTCCAAAACAGCCCTGCAAAGAAAATACTTCCTGTAAAACATAATGCCAAAAGCTGCAATAAAAACCATAAAACGAGCTCAATAACTAGCACTATAAACCATACTCTCCAATCCCTGCATAAAAACATTATTAGCACAATAAGAACTCCCCCTCAACTTCTTCTCCCCCTTTTTTGTCCGGAAAGACAATAGGGAATAATAAAAGATGAAGCGTGTCTGATACGTATCCGACACGAAAGCCATCTAGAGCAAGGAAAACAATTTAAAATCTGAAAAATAAATCATAAACAAGTTAGTATTCATGACATGCATAAAAAATAGCAAATATGCATAAAAATGACATGAAGACATGAATGGCATGAAAATAGAACATATGCAATGAACTAATGAAATTCAAACAAAAATCATGCAATGAATACTAAAACACTAATAAAGGAATTCTAACTCTCCCTCCATCTAATCCTCGAATGAAATCAAGCCAATTGATTTTCTAAGAAACTCAAACCTATTCGAATCTAGAGGTTTAGTGAATATATCGGCTCTTTGATCAAGAGTGGGGATGAATTCTAGTGTAACTATCCCTTCTTCAACAAGCTCTCTAATAAAGTAGTGTCGAATGTCAATGTGCTTAGTACGAGAGTGTTGAACGTGATTCTTGGATATGCAAATAGCACTCGTGTTGTCACAAAAGATGATCATAGTGGTGATCGGAAAACCATAATCAATGAGCATTTGCTTAAGCCAAAGCAATTGTGTACAACAACTTCTGGCAGAAATGTATTCCGCCTCGACCGTAGGTAATGAAACACAATTTTGCTTTTTACTATGCCATGAAACTAAACAATGCCCAAGATAAAAACATCCATCGGACGTACTTTTGCAGTCATCGGCACATCTGGCCCAATCGGCATCGGAATAGGCAACAAGATCAAGACTAGTACAACTCCAATCATCAAGTCAACAATCTACAAGGTGTACTAGGCACAACTCCAATCATCAAGTTATGGACTAAATAAAGAAACAATGCCTCAAGTATTTGCTTAACATAAACATCCAAAACCAATACTAACTTTCCAATAAACTACCATCAATAATGCCAACTGAATAAGACATAAACAAGGACTCCTACAAGAGTAATAAAACTGGGGAAATAGAACCATCTAGCTACAGCTGCTCCAATGACTTTTTCCACGCTAAGCCAAGAATTCCTCCCAATGCCTCATAGTGGACCACTAAACCTGTTACCTGATTTCAAAGCAAACACAAGGAAATCATAGTGTGAATATTCATATTTTAACTTCTAGCTACAGGGCAAGTATGAAAACTCAAGTGTGAATCAACAATCTGATTCTTTATAAAATGGAAATATGCATCTCAGGTGCAAGCTCAAGTATAAAATCATAATTGAACCCTCTTTTAAATCTCATGGACCAAAGTCCCTTTTCACAATCATTTTTGTTGCATAATATGCATGATTCTTATACATATATATCTTGGCCGAAGCCCTTTTCAAAAGATTAATTTGAGCATCCTATACCCTGAAAATAGATTACCGCTAGAAGTAATAATTTGTGGGTCCTATGCACGGTGCATCCCATGCACAATATCATTTTGGGGCATCCCCGGTACCTTTATATGATACGAATACACATCCCACGCATATTCTTGGCATGTCCCACGCATTACTTGGAATTAGTCCAAGATAGACAATACGTCCCATGCAAGCCTTTAATATATATACATATATACCTCCTCTGTTTTAAAAATGCCCAACAAGGCCAACATGCATATCTTTCCAAAATGTGCGATAATGATCAAAACGAAATCACAAGCAACATACAATTAAAATACCACATTCATACACTCAGCGACCCCTTTTAGGATGAGATTTTGCTCTTACTTTTCTCGGGGCTTCCTTATTAGCCCAAATCTGTTCCTATGAAAACGATCCAACCAAATTAGTCCATTGGAAGTAAAATCGAGTAACAAATCATGCAAATTGATCCATACACATATCATTCACCATGAAACTATAAATCCCAGAACATGCATGCATACACCCACACTAGGGTTTGACAACCACATGTCCACATGCAACAATGCAACGGAAACATTGAATCTAACATCAATACACTACTAATCCCTCATGATTTCCAAGAAATATGAATTATACAATTACACATGCAACTCCATACAATTCTCATAAAAAATCCTTCAACACATGTTTTCTTTTCATAAAATCCATAGATTTACACACTATGCACATCACACACACACCCATGGTCTCACACATAGAATTCCCAAAGAAAAAACATGGATAGAAGAAGAGGAAGTCCAAATAAAATCTAAGAATTGAATAAATTACCAAGGATTAGGATTAGAATGGACAATCCTTCACACATTCACAAAAATCTCTTCAAAACTTTGGATTTCCACAACACAAAAGCTTCCTTCTCTCTCTATCTCTCTCTAGGTCTCTCTATGTTAAAAGGCACCAAAATGGAGGCAATAGACAGATTATCCAACCCCTAATACGAATTAGGTCATTAGGAATCGCTTAAGAGGCCAAAAATCCAATTTTACCCCATATTAAAATTAATCTGCCAGATCAGCTCATCCCGACAAGCCTCTCCCTCGTCTGGACAACCGCCCTTTGTCCGGACGAGCCATTCCTTCATCTGGACGAAACTTCCTGAACATCCACGAACACCTCTATGGACACCTCATCCGGACGGCCATCCCTCCTGGTCCAGACGAACCAGCTGCAGCTCAAAAAGCAAATTTCTGCCCATCTCGTCCAGACGACCATATGACCTGGTCCAGACGAGCAACCCAGCAAAGCCTTGAAAAACCTTCCGAACCTTCTCCAACACCTCAAACCCAACTCAAACACTTCCCCAATAGTTTGGACATCAAAATAAACTCCAAGGCTATTCTACAACCTTCTCAATCTTAATCAAAGCTCTGAATCAAACCTCTACCTTCTAGATTTAGCAAATATTCACTAATCATCCCACAATGGCTTCCTACTACCATATTACACTATGATTCAAGAAATTAGACATGATAAGTATTCCACGATTACTCCCATGTTAACGACTAACATAAAGTGGTTGACATAATGTGCGACACATATGCACATGACATGTTATAATAAATTTGCTTACTATACATATACCCAACACAATTAACCCCTCAAACCCTTTTCAATTTGCAATTTGATTTCACAAGATTTATGCAAAAATAATAATTAAATGAATTCTTTATTCAAATAGAGAAATGAGTATTACATGTTTGCCTTGCTACATATTTTTGAACAGTTTGTGCCAAAGATGTTGGCACATTGGTGTTAACATTGACTTCTTCGATTTTAGGAAAGACATCATCATCCATTCCCATAACCTTCTCTGAAAATTTGATTCTTCCCTTCCGAATCTGTTCCTGAATCCTAACACGGAAAAACATTGTACCATTTATAATATGTTTTCTCTTTCTTTTTCTTCTAGTGATGGAAGTTTGACATTGTCAGATAGCTTAATAACCCTCTTCCTTAATAAATAATCAAAGATCTCATCTTCTTTGGAAATGTCAAAAGAATAAACTTTGTTAATTTTCTTTTTATTAAAATATTGTGCAATGATAGTATCCTTCCGAATTAGACCATCACATACACAAGGATAATGTTCTATAATTTCTGTAGCATCAATTTTATAACTCAGATATCTATTGTAAAAAAAATAAGAAGAATTATTTCTATCAATATCTTTTTCAATAAAGATTCATATCATGATACTTTATATGTTAAGTCAACCAAGTCTCTAATTTTAGTTGAATCAAACTTCCTTCGAAGTTCCCTAATCAAGCCATCCTGAGCTAATCTTACAAATTCAGATTCTTGGAGTTCAAGTTTGCATTTAGTTCTAGCATTTTTAAATCGTACCACAAAATGTGCAGCCTTCTCATTTGATCTCTGCCTTAACCTGGATAGATCTGTCATAACTATCTCAAGTTCAATTTGATAAAACTGAGCACGGAAAACCTCTTCCATCCTTTGCCAGTTTTGAACTAATTCTGGAGGCAAATTTGAATACCATTCGAAGTCCATTTCTGTTAATAAATTAGGAAATAATTTCAATTTTAACAAACCATTAGTGCTTAATTCTTTACATTGGGTAATGAACCTAGAAATGTGTTCTAGTGTAGTCTGCCTTTGGGCCTCATAAAATAAAGTAAAATCTTGGATCTAAATCCTCTAGGGATTTCAAATTTCCTATCTATCTATTTTGGACAAGGTTTTCTGTATACTAGAGTTTGTACCCCTGAGTTAGAGGTTCATAAACTTCCTGGACGTGCCCAATGACTGCATTTCGAAGGGATAGATTTCTTCCTAATGGTCCTCCTGGGTTTACTACTAGATCCTAAGGGATATCCATATGCCCTTGTTCCCTTGGTTGTCCAAACTCAGCAAATGGCCTATTTGCTTCCCTTCTTCCTCTTATCCCCCATGGGTGGGGTCGAATAGATGGTTAGAATATGATTTTACGTAGTCATTCCTGAAAATCTTGAGAGTTCAATTGGTGGAAATCCTTCGATATATGGTCTGCTTTTAGTAGGGTGTTTTGGTATGGAGGATAAAACTTGTTTTGCCAAAACCCTCAAGTTCATATTTAGGGTTTATGTCCATTTTTAGACCTTCATAGATAGGTTCAAAATGAGACATAATCATCCAGATCTTGTTTTGCTGTTTCTCTTGCTTTGGGTATGTTGAAGTGTTGGTATGAGTCCACTTCACTCACAAGAGAGTTCTTAACTGGCTCATATCAAGACTTAGGTGCTTCGATAACTCCTACAACCTCCTTTTCATAACTTTTGCCGATGCTTACTTGTACTAGCTTCTTCCTCTACTCTTTCTCCTATATGAGAAATATAGGAACCAACTCTAGGCTTTTGGCTACTAAAACTTTTTCCATTTGTTTCAACATAACCATTTGTGTCTGAACTAGTTCTTTGATTACAACATTCATCTCTGATTACTGACTAATTGAAGCATACTTTACGAAGGTTTGGTCATTAGTTTCATCAATGTGTACAACCTTATTGCTTTTATATTGGACATGTGGAGTTTGGCTTGGATCTAATATTGAATCTTGACATTATTTGACTTCTTGGTCCACAGTTAGACCATCTTGTCCATTTAAAATTTTTCCTAAATTGCTGTTAATATTCCCTTTTGGCTCTTGGCCAACTTGGAAAGTTTCTGTTTGTCTTCTTAATTTTTTGTGCCATTTCAACATTTCATGGTCCCACCGGGCATACCAAAATTAGGGGTGAAATCGGTTCGGTTCGGTCGGGTTTTTTGACCGGTCAAAACCGAACCGAAAGTGAACCGATTACGGGTATGGACCGACCAAAAACCGAAAAAATCGGTCGTTTTTTTCGATCAGGTCGATTTTTCCGATTACTCTTTCACCCCTAACCAAAATATATGTTTAAACTAATTAATTTTTCCCGATTTGGAAAATAATTAAGTACGAGTGTGCAAAAGATAGTGTAATTATTCTTTTCAGATTTGAATAAAAATTCAAACCTAATCATGTGATCATGGTTTGATTGAGTGCGAGCGTGCAAAAAAATTCTTGTAATTATTTTTTTAAATTTGAATAAAAATTCAAACTTGATCATGCAATAAGAATCCCATGGGCATCTTAGTAATATTACTTCTTTTCCCCCCAAATGATCCCAACGAATCTTCTATCCTCCAAAGCGCTAAATCCATCGTCAATTCTCCTGAAGAATCCAAAATTTGGATAGAGAGAAAACGAGAGGGAGACTCTTAGAACCTACGAGCCAAAAAAAAAAAAACTCTCCCAAACTCCCCTTCGTACTCTCCGTCGATCACCACACGCCAACGCCACCACATAAAAAAACTCTCTTCTCCAATACTCCGCTTCTTCTCTCCATCCACCACCACCTCCTCCTCTTCGGGTCACCATGTGCCAACTATGACCCAGACCCGAAACCGAAACGCTCAAACTGACGAAGACATCACCAAACCAATCACCACCACCACACGTGGAGGCGGAGGCGGAACTATTACGGGCATGAGGGTTATAGTGCCCTTACAAGGTGTAGTCCAGGGCAGGGGCGGCCTTGTTTTAGGGTCAGTCATACCCTGCGTTCTCTTCTATTTCTTGCAACTCTACCACAAGCGCAAAAATCGCGACGGTGGTCCCACCACCACTCTGCAGCCGCCTCCGGCGGAGGTTTTGCATAGGGTTCAGTCTCGGTCTATTATTTCCCCGAGGGGAGGGGCTCATTTATCTTATAGGGCTAATTCTATTGTCAAACAAAGTGATGGTCCGTATTATATCGGATTAAACAAGGTTTCGGAGGATTCCTACGATTGTTCAACTAACCGAGATGGGATTATTCAGCTTGGATTGGCTGAAAATAGGGTGAGTGTATACATAATTTCCTCTTCATATTATGGATAGATTAATGTTCCTAGAGTCTCCCTCCATAGTTTGTCTAACAATTGACCGTGGTAACACTTTCACAGCTGTTATCAGTTTATTTAAGTTCGAATTGACGTAATTTGGCTTTCTCCGTTCAGTCGTTTAGGTTTTTTTGGTTGTGTGCTTTGTTTAGCAAATCATTAACCTCTTTTCGTTTAAGGGAGGTGTTCCAGATTGTTTGGTAGCAATGTTTTGGTCGTTTTTGAATTGTTCGGATGTGAATAGTAATTGATGTGTGGGTGTGGGTTTTGGTGATTGTAGCTGTCGTTGGATTTGGTTCAAGATTGGCTAGCAGAGAATGCAAATGATTCCATTATTGGTGGGGATTTGAGTATCAGGGGAATTGCAACTTATCAGCCATTTGATGGATTGATGGAGCTGAAAGTGGTAATGTTCATTAACTTTTATATGGTTTGTGGATGATGTGTTCCAGTTTGCTCGCCAAAATACGATTTTGTAACGATTTATTGCGCTTGTTTCAGCTGATCCAATCTTTCGTTTTCAATGTGATTCTTTAATTTGTTTTGTATCTTATTTCCTCTTTCCATTTCCATTTTTGTGGTGTACATTGAGGTGAACTTCCATAAAATGTTAAAATAAAATGTAGCTAGAGAAAATCGGCCTTGTGCTTAGATAGACTCTTTATGGTTTTATAATGGTTGTTAGTATACAACGGAAGATTGGTACAATTAACATTAGTGTAAAATTGCAAACTGCAATTGGAAAGTTGATTATCCCTCAAAAGAGGGCCATGATGCAAAGCTAAGGAACTGGTGCGATAATATTTGTATTGGGTGGGGTGGGGTGTCGGTCTTCAAGGGTGGAATCCAAGTAGCAAGAGATGGAAAATGCTTCAACCTAGCTGCACAAGAAGAAAGGTTAGTCTACCGGCCAATGCCACCGGTGGACTCTCCGATGACAAAGTCAGCAAGGTAGAGAGCGAGAGAGAACTAAGACAAAGTTTAGGCTCTAGAAATCGCATACCTCCTCCTCAATACCCTCATTGTATTTATAGTCACTTCGCCACGTGGTCCGTATGTGCTTCGGCGCACGTAAAGTCCCTTCCCGATAGCATGGGGAAGTGTCCCTGACATGGGTGGCTGGCACGTGGGTAGCTAGGTGGCACCCCTACAACATCGAACAGTGTGCATCCTGACAAGTCGACTGACATGCGCCGAAAGCATGGGATGCACATCCCAAGGAAGATATCTCTGCAGTCGAGGTCACGCCTGTCGAGATTACCTGGGAAATCTTTCTTAGGTATTGTCGAAGCCTCAGATACTGCGGCCAAAGGGAGCATCGTGGAACTCAGACCTTCGGTTGTATGCTCGGTGGTCTTCGTTCTGCACCGGGCTTCTTCTCCGCTGTTGGTGTCGACGTGATGCCTGATTTAGATCGATCTGTCAGCCATAACTGTTTCGGCCCTCAACAATAGCCTCTCAACCCTGTTTCGGCTCTGGATGAAGTAAGGTTGGCTCAACTGGCCGATGAGAGATGGTACTGATGTGAGTTGTTGTGAGTGTGAATACCCTCGAGAACCGGGCCCTAACATAACCATCATCCGGCTACTTTCCACGTGTTGCTTCTTGATTTGTCATGGCAGTTGACAGAGTAATGGCTCATGTGCGTCGGCTCTGTTCTCGATAATGTTGACACACATTAATTGCTTGGCATGTGTTGTTACCTGATTGGTCGGCACTGCGGTAGATGCGACGTTTGGCACGCATCGGTCAACTTTCCATGCATCGTCGCCCTTTCCCATTTAATGCTTGTCCACATGGCGCCTCGCAATTGGCTGAAGCCTGAGCGGCCACGTGGTCCGGACAGTTTTGAAATTTGAACTTCCCCCTCCCCCTCCTATAAATACAATGAAGGGGGAAGAGGATAGGCTGTTGGTCCCTTACCTCTTGCATCCCTTGCTGCTTTCCAAGCTTCTGACGCCCTTCCGATCAACTGCCTCTTCCCCGATTCAACCCCTTCCAGAATCGCCTTAATCTTCAGGTATGGATTTCCAACTCTAGGATGTTTTTTCCGTACTTATTTTACGGTCGTGACCCCTCTAGGGGGTTGTCCTGGAGGCTAAGTTCTGGAACTAGTGTTTCTGGCCAACTTCCACAATGGTGCATCAATTGCACCACCAATACCTCTAATGAACAGTTGTTTCTTTGTGTCTTGTGTCTTGCGATGAACTGGCGTAGGGCTAGGACAACCTTCTTCCCCATTAGTTAGGCTTTGTAGGCTGTTTTTTGTAATCCAATGTTTCAGCCAACTTGGCAGAAATTATTGTCGGACCAACTGATTGGTGCCTTTTCTTCCAGGTTTGCTTGCATGGCATTGAAGAAGCATTTTGACAAATATCGACTGTTACTTGCCTCTGGCTCGTCGGTGAGGATGTTATGGGAGTAATTTGCAATCTCGAACAATGTGTAAGTCTCCCTGGATCCTATTAACGTCCTGGTGTCGGGACCAGATTATATCCACGTGCCAATCCTTGCCATTTTCGAGGGGGAGTACGATTTCCTCTCCATCCCCTTCTCTACCGATTCTTCTTTCAGCTCGGCCTTACACCGTCGGAAGTGACAGTCAACGTTTTCAGAATTCTGATGGGATTAGTGAAGCTGAACGAAGTTCTGGAGTCCCCCTTCGCCTTTGAGGATATCTTCGTCCATTATTCCCTTGGCTTTAACAAGAAGTCTTACAAGTACTATCCAGGTCGTCGACTAGGTCGAGAGGGGCTAATATCAGGCTTGCCGAACTCCGACAAGTATGCCAATTATTACCTGGTAATCTCTGGCTCCTTTCAGCCTGAATCAGCTGATTATCTGGTACCTCGGGAGCCTTGAGCGCCTGGTAAGCCGAGTTGTTGTCTTGTTGAAGTCTTTTCCCCTGTCGCTTTTTTTTTCTAACCACAATTTTTCCATCTTATAGCTCTGAATATATTGCCGACATTCAAGAGAAACGCCGACTTGGACAGAGTGAAGGAGACCCTTGCACTTGATATCCAGAAGCGTTCAACACCGTTTCTTCTGGGTTACACTCCTTCATACACCCACATTCTAGAATCTCGATCGGCAAGTGAGGGGAGTTCGGTTGGCGCCGGAGAAACAGAGGAAGCTGGCCTAGAAACAATGTCCTGCATCCAACAAGAATTGAAGGATTTTGCTGCGGCGTCCAAGGGCATCACTCCTTCCGTCCCGACCGAAAAGCCTATCTTTGCTGCTCCTTTGACTGAGCGGTCACTTGAACCCGCAAAAGCAAACAACTTTGGACGCTCGAGGTGATCGATGCCACCCCCTTCAGGCCCTGTCGGCAGAGGGGGAGATAGCGGAGTGCTCCGGAAAAGAAGCCGAAGTCCGAGAGGGTAAGGTTGGCCCTGTCCAAGATTGGACGCTTGATCTTCTCTACAATGGGTTCAGACCAACCTCCGTTGATAGCGTGGCCGATAGCCCGAAGGTGGCTATGACCCTAGCTCAAGCCTTCTCCTTTCGAAGGATATGGAAGCGTTGTCTGAGGGGGCGAATACCTACTCTTTGTCGTTTGTGCAGTCCATTGGGGAGGTACGGTAGCTTCCTTTGCTTCTATTATCGTTCTTCTTAGCTGTACCGGTTGTTAGTGACTTTACCCTCTTGCTTGTTTCTTGGCACGCCATGTCCGCCTATGTCGGCCTTGAAGAGAGGATGAACGACATGCTTCGGAGCTACTCGTTATGCCAAAAGACCGGAAAGGAAATTCTGGACAAGCTTGAAGAGGTCTATAAGAAGATGGACGTTATGAGTAATGATCTAAAGTCAGTTGGGGCAACGTTGGACGACTGGGCTAATCAGATGAGTCATCTGAAGGAGGTTGTGGTGAAGCTAACGGCAGACAATGAGGCTCTGAAGAAGGAGACTGCCCAGGTGGCCGAATTGGAGGACAAAATTTTCAATCTTGGCTATGATGAGGCCGAGCGAGCATATGAGAAACATGTCATCGATGTACGAGACTTTACTTATAAGAAGGTCTGGATCCTGGCTCTTCAGACTTTTGGCTGCAAGGTTGATCTTGCAATTATGCATGTCATCCTGGATTTCGATGCTCTCCTGGCTCCGATCTGTCTTGAAGCGCCTTCTCCGACAACTCCTTCTACTTCTTCGGCTAAAGCTGCTGCTGCTGCTCCATCTGATCCGGCCAGTCCGACTGACTCGGTTATGGTAGAGTAGGGCCTTTTTTTATTTGTCCTGTACCGACATGTGACCTGGACTTTCTTTGTGTAACATCCCAAACTTCAAAATGCACAAAAATTTAAATTTTTTCCATAGTACTCTAAATCAAGTAAAACCTCGAATAACATTGTCGTCATGAAATCACAAACAAGTAAGTCCTCAAGTACAAAAATTAAGGTACTAGCATACTTCAAAACACCTCAAAGAAAACGTTTAAGAATACCATCAAAACTATTACAATCCCATTACAAAACCTTGGAATTTAAGACATTAAAAATCTACTAACTAGGCTAAATAGAGTCTCGAGCCATAAAATTCCTCCAAGGGTCACCTTAGCTCAACAATCAAACCCAAGCATCCAACGGCCTTTAGCCTTGTAGTGGACCAATAACCTGCGACCTATTTCCAAATCAAAAACAAAGAAACAGAGTGAATATGTATCTTTAACTTCCAAACACAAGTATTTATTGCGACAGAAAAACATGAATACGAGAGGTTATGACTTGTTCCAACAATGCTTCTCATGCATGGTATTCTACATATACCGGCTAAAGTCATTTTTCAAAAAGGATTTGAGCATCCCATGCCTTGAAAATAGCTACTACTATAGGTAGTAGTTCGTACGCCCCGCGTACTAAGATTTGGGGTACGTCTCACGTACCGTTGGACTTACATTGATTGCCAACAATCACCACCCGTCCCACGGAGGCATGCATAATATATATATAAGTGTATATTATGCTTCCCATCACTAACCGTGCATGTGTTTCTATGCATATCATTATATCATACATCACTTCATGCATTCATGTTCATGCACAACGTTCATCTTACACTATGATGCTTTTCTACATTAACTAAGCATTAACTTCTCGTAACAGGAATGAAAAGTTAATTAAAAACAACATTGTGAATGTACCATTAAGGATACCACATTTTTACACTCACCAGTACCGAAGACCAAACCTTCTCTTTTCCTTTAAGTGAGGCCTCAATGCCTTACTTTTACGCTCCTGTCAAACAATCATAATTTTAGTCCAAAATGAAAGAGATATGACAAGGAGATATGAAATTATTAAACTAACTCAATTTAAAGTATAACCATCTTCAAACAACTTATTAACGTCTCAGAATAACCCCCAAAACCTCCCAAATACATACCAAAGTCATCCCCGAACCCCACACAAAACACCCAAAAATCTGCCGAAAACCTTGTAGGGACCGGTCTCCCAAAATTCGAGAGACCGGTACCCGGCACCCCGGGACCTCTCTGCTGGCCAAGGGACCGGTCTCCCCCTTAAACAGGGACCGGTCCCCTACTCCTTGGGACCTCTCTGCAGACAAGGGTACCGGTCTCCTAAAAAACGAGAGACCGGTCTCTCCTGGTGCAGAGTCAAATTTTCAGAACTTGATTTTTGACGAATCCCTTCGTCATCAATCTCCCAAACTCGATCTATTACCTCCAAAACTCAAAAATCAAGTGTACTAAAGTGATTCTAACATGAGTAGGCTATACATAATCGATTGGTGGCTTAATCTACTCTCAAAACTTAAGGATTCAACCCCAAAAACTAGGATTCTTCCCAAAAACGAGATTAAAACTTGGAACTTCGATCTAGCCCAAATTAGGGCCGAAATCAAAAATAAAAAACGGTGAGAATCATCTTACTTACGTTGGTAACAAGGTTGTAGGAGGATCTATCTTCAAACGATCTCTAGATTGGCCTCCGGAAATCAATCTCTCTCTTCTCCTTGCTCTAGCCTCTCTCTCTAATCTTCCCCAAATGTGTTCTAGCATAATGAGTATGCAACACTTAACCTAGGGACAATTTTTTTGTTAAAAGTCCTAATTACCCTTTGCCTTTTAACTCTAATTACCCTTGTGAGCCATTATTACATTTATTCCATACTTATATGCTCATTAGTATATTTTTAAGACTTAACCCTTTTAATTTAATTATTCTAACCACAACAATCACAAAAGTGGATTGTTATTCTCTTAGTAACACCTTGAAATTATTTAAAATATTTCTAATTAAATTATTTGACGTGACGGGTATTACACTTTGTATGTCGGCTTTGTCGACTTGATCAATGTACTTTTTTTCTTTTATTGGATGGAACTTTATTTGATCATCTTTTGTGTCGGTAATTTTTAGAAAATCCCAAACTTTCAAGTTGACCCTTCCCCCCAATTGAGGGCGGGGTGCCAACATTGGGGACCTAGCCTCAGTTCGGTAGGCTTCATCTATTTCCATCAAGATTTGGCTTGGCAAAGAAGGTGCTACTGCAGGGATTTAGCCCGAACGCCGTGCGGCCTCCCTACAATGCCACTGGAAGCATGTCAGACCTTGGCAATGCCACCAAGTCTTGTTTGGCCATTCCACCAAACCATTGGCAATATCACCGATGAGAATGTTCGTGCACAATTCAAAGAGAATTGACAACTTGTTCGACCTTCCGGCAATACCACCGGAAGCTTGTCAGACATTGGCAATGCCACCAAGTCTTTTTTGGTCATTCAATCAAACCATTGCCAATACCATTGATGAGAGTTTTCGTGCACAATTTAAAGAGAATTGACAACTTGTTCGGCCTTCCGGCAATGCAACCGGAAGTCTGTCAGACCTTGGCAATACCCCAAGTCTTGTTTGTCCATACCACCAATCCATCGACAATATGACCGATGGGAATTTTCGGCAATACCATCGATTACAATGCTCAATTTAAAGAAATTGGCAACTATTCGACAATTCCACCTATTAAAATACACAATTTAAAGAGAATTGACAATTTTTATTGATTCTCGTCGGCAAATCAGCCGAATTACAAGATGTTTTCATTGAAGAATCCTCTAGTGATAATATCTTCTGAGGTTTGTGGCATTCCACGACCTCAGTATAGTAGTGTCGTCCAGTTCCTCCAATCTGTAGGCTCCAGTTCTAACTTGACTTGTGATTCTGTATGGTGCTTCCCAGCTAGAACTGAGCTTTCCGTCAGAACTCTTCTTGTTGCCGACGACCTTGCATAGCACTAGGTCATTTTTCTCGATTATCTGTGGTTGGACCGATCGATTGAAACTTTTTGCGACCCCTTTTTGGTAGACTTCTATCTGGATCCTTACCGAGTCTTTTCTCTTCGGCAAAATCTAGGTCCTTCTCTATCGCCACAATATTGGTTGCTTCAAAGAAGGCTTGAGTTCTGATCGTCAGCAGTCCGGTCTCGAGAGGGATGACAACCTCCATGCCGAAGGCTAGTGAAAACGAGATCTGTCCGTTTGAGCACCTTAGGGTTGTTCGGTACGTCTAGAGTATGTTGTGTAACTCTTCGACCCACCTTCCTTTGGATTCTTGCAATCTCCTCTTTATTCTGCTGCCGACAGTCTTATTGGATGCTTTGACCTGGTCGTTGCCCTGTAGATAGTGAGGGGTGGAGTTGTAGAACCTGATCCTGTGTTCGGCGTAGAAATTAGTGAAAATCTCCCCCACAAATTGCTTGTCGTTGTCTAACACGAAAGCATAGAGAACGCCAAAGCAAGAGAATATTTCTCCAGGCGAAGCACATGATGTCTTTATCTTCAATTGTGACCAGTGCTTCGGCCTCAATCCATTTGGAGTAGTCTGTGGCTGTTATGAGGAACCTGAATCCGCCGGGAGCTGTTGGCAGCTTGGCGACGATGTCCAAGCCCCATTGAGCGAAGGGCCATGGACAAGTTAGTGGGGTGAGTTCTTCGGCAGACTGCCAAATAATTGGGGAGAATCGCTGGCATACGTCACATTTCCTTACGATTTTTTCTTCTTCCTCTATCATTTTTGGCCACCAGTAGCCCTGAGAGATTGCGCTAGGGATCTCCCCCCTGTGTGAGCTCCACAACTGCCGAAGCACAACTCGTGGAGGACTCCTTCGGCCAGTGTAGGGTGCACACAGAGAAGATATGGCCCAGAGAATAATTTTCTATAGAGCTTAGTGTCAGGAGATAACCAGTACCGTGCCAACTTGTGGATGATTTGATGAGCTACCTTATTGTCTGTCGGCAGGGTTCCGTCTTTCAGATAAGCAGCGATTGGGTCAATCCAGATTGACCCTTGATCAATATAGAACACTGTGACGCCTCTCAGTGGCTCGATGCTCGGCTAATCTAGACTTTGAATGCTAATTGTCCTCGGCTCCCTTGCTTCTGTTGCCGAGGCGATACCTACAAGGGCATCGGTGTCTGAGTTCTACTCCCTACCGACCCGATAGATCTAGACCCCTTCGAACCTTTTGATCATATCTCGCACTTTTTCCATGTATCGGCCCATTTGGTCGTCTCGGCATTTATATTCCTCGGTTACCTGGTTGACCATCAATTGAGAGTCGCTGTAGATTATCAGTTTTCGATTTGTAGCTCTTCAACAGTGCTGAGCCCACCGAGCAAGGCCTCATATTCTGCCTCATTGTTGGAGGCACTGAAGCTTAGTTGAAGGGCGTGCTCATGCACCACTCCGACAGGAGAAATCTGCACCACTTCGTCTCCATTGCCTCGGCTATTGGAAGATCCGTCTACGAATAGTTTCCATGTGTCGCCCAGGACCATCCTCAAAGCTTCTGTATGTTTGGCCTTATCGGCATGCTTTTCTTGTTCGTCGGCTAGCAATGCATTTGTCCTAGGAGAATATTCTGCAATTAAGTCGACAATAATCTGCCCTTTGATGGTTGTCCTTGGCTGGAGCCTGATGTCGAAGTTTGCTAATTCCACACCCTATTTCATTATCCTTCCCTATAGATCGGCCTTGTGAAGTAAGGATCGAAGTGGAAATTCGGTTATGACGATGATGGTGTGGATATGAAAGCTTGTCTCGGCGCTGATGAGTGACTTGCTTGAGAAGTATACGGGGAATTGTTCTTGTCCCTCTTGCCAAACCAATGTCGAGCTTACGACGTGTGGTGTGACGACCAAGTAGAGGCAGAGCTCCTCTCCCTCCTTTGGTTTGGTGAGCAGGGGTGTCGAAGAGTGATATCTCTCTAGATTGCTGAGGGCTTCCCTGCATTCATCGGTCCATTCGAAATGGCATCGGCTGTTCTTGCGGAGCTCCTCGTAGAAGGCCTGACATTTGTCTGACGACCAACTGATGAATCAGTTCAGAGCGGCTGCCATCCCATCCAACTTCTGGACTTCCTTGAGAGTTTTTGGATCCTCTAATCACTGAATGGCCGATACTTGTGATGGGTCGGCCTCAATGTCTCAGCGTGTAACTAGGTATCACAGAAACTTCCCAGAACTGACACTGAAGGCACACTTAGTAGCATTGAGGTGCATTATGTGCTTTTTCAATATGTTGAATACATTCTGGAGGTCAGTCAAATGGTGGTCTTCGGCTTTGCTTTTGACGACCATGTCATTAATGTATGCCTCCATAGTGTCTCTGAGTTCGACACTGAACATTTTTTGGGATCATCTATTGATATGTCGCTCCAGCATTCTTCAGGCCGAAAGACATTACTCGGTAGCAAAATAGTCCCCTGGGGGTGATGAAAGTTGTCTTCTCCTGGTCCGGACCGAACATTACTATTTGGTGGTATCCCTAGTAAGCATCCACGAAGCTCATTCGGGGATGTCCGGTAGTTGAGTCTACCAATTGGTCAATCCTTGGAAGAGGGAAACTATCTTTGAGACAGACATCATTGAGTTTGGTATAATCGACACATACTCGCCATTTGTCGTTCTTGTTTTTGACGAAAACTGTGTTTGCCAGCCAGATGGGGTATTGAACCTCCCTGATGGCTTGTTCTTCGGTCAGACGGTCTACCTCCTCAATGACAGCGTTAGTGTGGGTTATTGTTGAATGTCTGACCTTCTAGACTACCGACTTGTGCTCCAGTCGGACATTGAGGTGATGGCTGATGAAGGACGGGTCAACGCCCTACATTTCATATGGTGTCCAAGCGAACACCTTCATATTCTTTTTCAGGAGACCCATCATCTTCGCCTGCTCGGCTTCGGTAAGAGAATAACGGATATGAAAGAAGCGTTCCAGATCATCGGTGCTCAGAGGTACGGTGACAATGTCCTCTATAGATTTTTCAGAGGCGCTTGTACCGATGTCCTCAAGCACCGACTGATCCAGAACCTCTACCCAATAAACTTGTTCGGGAGTGACCTTGCCTTTTACCGCAGCGATATCGCACTATTTGGCTGCCGTCTGGTCCCCCAGAGCTCCTCCACGCCCTTCTTATTGATGTATTTAAGCACTCGGTGGTTGGTGGAAGCCACACTCTTAATGTTATGGACCCATGTTCGGCCTAAAATTGCGTTGTAGGGAGACGGATTATCGACAACCACAAATTCTATGTCGGTAGTGACCGAACCAACTGTCGGACATCCATGACCTATTTGCAGCCTGCTGGACAACCATGACCTCCCTGTCGGACATCTGCTACTGTTCGGCATGAAGTCTGTCCTCCTGATGTCGGTCAACCATGCGGCTTTGACCGTCGTCGGATCTCTTCCTTCTGAACTCCTTTGTCGGCTTCGGCCGTCGTCTTGAATTTGTCGATGTAATCTCTCAGATGTCCGACAATCACCATCTCCTTGAGGAAACCTTTGAACGATCGACAATTAGTAGTGAGGTGTCCCTTCTCCTTTTCGTAGAAGTATATGAATTTGTCGTTTTTCCTTGGGGCCCACATCCTTCTCTCCGGCCACCTAAACAATGACTAATTCTCTATCTTCTAGAGTCAGATATAGATCGGCTCCTTGAAGGCCATAGTGTGGGCGACGAACTCATATGGCTTGGGAGTTTGGAGCTCCCCGCTTTGAACAGTATTCATTTCTTTTCTTCTAGCAGGGCCGTTGCTGCCGTTGTGGTTGCTGGAGCGATTGTCTGCCTTGCTTCTTTCCTCCTTTGCCTCCTCTAACCTCGTATGAAGATCAATCCTGGCCATGGGCTCATTTATGATAGAGGGTGGGAACAACTCCAGGTCCCAAAACTCCCGACTGGTATGATCCAAGCCTAGTTTGAAGGATGCTACGACGATCTTCTGGTCGCAATCTTCGATCTCGTTGTAGAGGTCCCAATATTGGGTTGCGTATTAGCGCAGAGATTTGGACCTTGTTCGTATTAGGCCGAGAAGGGAATCCACCTCTTTTTTCAGTCTGGAACTGGTGATGAACCGAGCTAGGAAGGCCGTAGAGAGGTCCCGCCAAGAACCAATGGACCCCTTCGGCAGTCGGTCAAACCAGAGTAATCCTATCTCTCCCAGGATGGAGGGGAAGAATTTGCACATCAGGCTATCATTGGTTGAGTAGAGGGACATCATTTGCTTAAAGTGCACCAGATGGGTATAAGAATCCATCTTGAGATCATATTTGTTGAACTTTGGTGCCGAGAAGACGACAGACGACTTTGCGGTCTCGATTTCTAGCGAGAATAGAAAGTATATCAGCTTTTCATGTCGGTCAATATCATATCGGCACGATTGACGGAACTGAGCCGGACGAACTTCCTCCCGGAATCTTTGGGTGACCTCCTGTTCGGCGCGAGTGTACCTACTATCTCATTCTTCACTGCGCAGGTGGCCTCTTGAAGTTGACTTGTATCGTCTGTTGTGGACCGGAGATCGTATGGCCGGAACCAAGGCTCCTGGGCCTAACCTCTCCAATACCGAAATCTTCTGGCTCTCGACAGGATGCTCGCTTCTGCGCCGATCGGGCGAGGGGCACCATCTAACAGTACTGCCCCCGTTTCCACCTCTTCGGCCAGAGACGCATTCCGCCTTCCCTCCTATGCGATCATGAACTGACACCCTCTCACTTTCTCAAGGCTTGTCCTTGTGTGGAGAGAGGGTTCGTGACGCAGAACGCAGCGGAATGGGAACGGATTAGTGAAGGCCGGTTCAGGGAGACTGAAACCGAGATGATTGACGGACGGATTGTGAATGAAATCCGGTAGAAGCGGACAGATTAACACCGTAATCTGCAAGAGAATGAACGAGCTAACA
>NMUG010000075.1:0-29194 GCA_002855965.1 Monotropa hypopitys
ATCGAATATTGAGAAGGAAAATATTGAAAATTGAGATTCATTAATAATATTTAATTATTTTCAATATTCCAAAAATAGTAATTAATTCTCAAAAATTCCAGAAAATTCCAGAAAATTCAGAAAAATACTATTATTCAATATTGAGAATAATATTGCCCCAGAATATTTAATTTAAGCATCCATTCATGCATTTTAAGCATTTTATATTTATTAAGTCTATTCTGAGATTCTATTTTAATTATATCCTATTTATTTATTTGCTAGGACTTGAGAAGTCATCTACTTCATCAGCACCACAGAAGTACAAGCAGCCTACCTAGTTTCATCTTCCAGTCATGTGAGTACTTAGAACATTATAATTTAGAGCAGTTATATTTACTTTTCTGCAGTATAAATCTTGTGTTTTAAAAGTATTTGGAAATGAGAAAAATCTGTGAATCATACTGATTTGAAAAGAAAAGGAAAACGGATTTGGAAAGAAAAGAAAATCAGAGATTTGTCACTATTAAAGGAAAGAGATTTGTCATAGATTTTTATATTTAATCTCTAATTAAACTTTGATAGCATTGCCTTAGTACATGATGTACTTAAGGGATTAGTGTGTCAAGGGGCACACAGACGCTATAGTAGACTCATAGCAAACTTTTACGGGTTTGAGTCCCATTTGTGAGGTTACTTGTACTACCCCCTACTGCTGGGACTTTCTACGAGCAGCCCCTGAATCATTTACTTGTTGCTTATCCAAGGATGATGTCAGGGTTCCAGATCTGGTTGTGTTTAACGCTTGGGTCGGCAGAAGTAATGACCCTTGGGCTATGATTGTTTGAGATGAGATATGAGATACGAGATGGAATTTATTTGATTCAGTGATATTTTATACCCACAGAGGATTTGAGAAAAGAGAAATAAGAGTTTGAAAAGTAAAAGAAAAGAAATGATTTGAGTAACGAAAAGAGTTTTGAAATTCAGAAAAGAGATTTGAAAAGGAAATGTGATTTATGGAAAAAGAAAATGAGAAATGAAGTACTTTGGAAAAAGAATTGGAAAATGAATTTGGAAATGAAATGTTTTAGAAAAAGGAACAACTTTTGAAAATATATGATTCATAGCTATTTTACTCTCTTTATTATGTTGTTCTATAGTATTCACCAGCTTTTCCCAAAGCTGACCCCCTTCCAGTTTTTGCAGAGTCTTGTGTTTGATTAGAGTCCACAGTTCCAGTGTTTTGCGAGGCCAGAGTGTGAGTGAGGACAGCTATGCTTTAGCGTGTCCACCTGTTGAGCCGCAGCCTGCGGTGAGGCGTTTGGCGTTTGACGGTTGTAGAGGAGGTGTTGTCCGTTTTTCTGTAGACTTGTAGCAGCAGTAGTAGCAGTAGTAGAGTTTTTCTTTTCTTCAGATGTACATATTTAGTTTCCAGTTTACATTTTATGATTGTCGGGCATTGTTTAGCCCTGTTGTTTAAGTGAGAGAGTTTGTTTATATTTCTAGTTCAGCAGTATGAGTTTTGGGCCGTTGTTTGTAGCCCATTCTGTTTAGTGAGTTTTTACTTCAGTTCTAGTTGTTCAGTTGTAGATATTTATATTTCAGCAGTTTCAGTTTATTTTCAGTTCTAGTTGCATTAGTTTATTAGATTATTGTGAGATTAGTGTTAATTAGTGTGTTCCACCGTGTCGCGCCCGTCCTTAGATGGCTGTTATTAGAGTTGTCGGGGATGGGGCGTGACACTAGGAGCCTGTTTGAGACCATACAATGCCTTTCTGAGTCTGCAAACTTGCCCAGAAGAGTGAGCAACACCTTGAGGAGGAACCATATACACTTCTTCTTTGAGATCGCCATTCAAGAATGTATTTTTAACATCCAACTGAGAGATATGACAATGACAAACAGAGGCCGCTGTAATGAGAGCACAAATAGTGGTCATCTTTGCAACAGGAGCAAAGGTCTCATCATAATCCATGCCATATTGTTGAGCAAATCCTTTTGCAACCAAACAGGCTTTATAATGCTCGACTAAACCATCCGAGTTGGTCTTAATTTTATAGACCCAACGAGAACCAATAGCCTTTTTACCAGGCGGAAGCATCACCAAATCCCAAGTACCAGTGCGATGCAATGCAGATAGTTCCTCATCCATTGCTTGCTGCCAAAGTGGGTCACGGACAGCTTCTGTATATGACTAAGGCTCACAAAGATTGTGAATAGATGACAAGAAAAAAGTAAAGGAATTGGAGTAACATGAGAAGTCAAAATCAGGCAATCAGTGCAGTAGAATAAGTTGTACTGGGATTAAAAGGTAAAACAGTAAATTTTGCCAGTTTACAACCACTACAATCAGAAATATCATGAGCATGCAAATTTCCCAAACAACCTTTAGAAGTTAAGAATTTTAAACGAGTGGCCGAAACATGACCAAGTCTAGAATGCCATAAATAAAAACGGGAGGAATCTTTATTAAGACAAAAAGAAGACAAATCAGGAGTCGAAGCAGCAATAGCGAGAACTTTCAGCTCATCCAAGACATATAATCCCCCTTCCTATGACCTGTTCCAATCAGTTTCTTGGATTGTGGATCCTGCACAGAACAAGATGTGGAAGAAAAGTGAACAGACAATCCAGAATCACACAACTGACCAACTGAAGCAAGATTCCTTTTAAGTGAAAGAATACAATAAACATCAGAAAGGGACAATGTAGGCGTGCAAACAGAACCAGTAAAGGACAAAGGCATAGGAGATCTATCAGGTGTAATAACAAAAACAGGGGAAGAAGATCGACTGGTAGAGCTAAACAAAGACGAATGTGGTGACATATGGTTAGAAGCACCAAAATCTAAAACCCACAATGATGAAGTTATACCTATGGGACCCGATGAGGACAGACCTGTAGAAGAGGTAGTAGACATGGCATATGGAGGTTGGTGTGACTGAGCATGAGTAGAGAGGAACTTCTGAAAGTAATCTGCAAAGTCAACCATATCGGGATTCAGTGGCAATGCTACCTCTGGAACAAGGGCTGCAGTATTTGAGTGCTGTGGAAGCTTATTGTTGCATTGCTGCTGATTCAACTTAGGATACTGGGCTTTCCAATGACCCTCTTACTTGCAGAAGTTGCACTCATCATTGTTCAGACGTTTCTGGAAAGAACGATTCTGATTCTGTTTCTGATTCTGATTGCTAGAATATGATTTTGAAAGGACAACTAAAACAGATTCATTAGGAGCAGCCGCAATAATTCCCTTCCAGGACAAAGTCTTGAGCCGAGTTTCTTCGGCCAACAATTCACTAACTACAGTATCAACAGGCGGATGTGGGTTTCTATGCAGAATATTCCAACGAATACCCTCAAAGTCTGGTCGAAGAGCCATCAAAAACTGAACAAGTTGCTGTTCTTCTTGATGAACAATGTAATCAGAATTACTCTGCAGGGATATGGGCTCTGTGAGAGTAAGATGATCCCATAAACCCGTTAGAGTCGTGTAAAATTCTTGCACAGTCATATCCTATTGCTGTACTGCATGAAAATCAGACTCCAATTGATATCTCTGGGCAAAACTGGAGTGTGTATAACTTTACCAAGTGATCCCAAAATTGCTTGGTCGTCTCATATTTGGCCAACTGGGTACCAATAGAGTGTTCAACAGAGTTATTTATCCAAGTAAGGATTTTCGAATTATTGGCTTTCCATGTATCTAATAGATCCGCATAATCCTTAACTGTGGCATCCGCGGGTTTGATTAAAACCCTGCTAACGTAGTTCCATAACCTTTTGCCTTTCAAAAAATTTTTTATAACGTAACACCAGGAGGAATAGTTCTTACCATTCAATCGAACACTAATCGATTGTAGAGAGTCATCCCGTTCACCAGCCATCGCAAACAAACCAACAAGCACGAATAGTAGCACAACAAACAATCACGAAACCAACAATCGCGAAAACAACAATCGTGAACAGACCAACGAACAGCGGCAGTGAGCGGCACAACATCGGCAGTGAGCGGCACAACAGCAGCAGTGAGTGGTAGAACAGCGGCAGAAGCAGTGAGGAACGAAAAATTCGTCGGGGTTACACCCCGAACCTTGGGCAGGGGCGCGCTGCCCCCCTGCAACCCCCAGCCAACCCCGAACATCATGGATCTAATCGACAAGACTTTTGTTATCATTGCTTTGATACCATGATAGAATTTGCAAACAAGAGATAGAGAAGAAGAGAGATCTTATTCAAGTGTATCTAGAATATTACAAAAGAAGGCCTTATATAGGCAAGGAAATAGAAGGAATAGGAAACGATCCTATAAGAAAACGAAAACAATAGGAAACAATCCTATAAGGTAATGAAATAAAGAAAATAATGACTAGTCTAAAAAGATAATAAAGTAGCCTAAATATGTACAAGGCTAATAAGGAATGTTAATCAAGAGAAATCAAAGGAAATAATAATATTATTTCCTAACAGGTTTTAGTGGTATATCAGAAGGTTTTTCTCTGAAAAACCAGTGACACTGCTTGGCTGAGACTTATCACTGTGAAAATCATTTTCAGCCTTCTTTCCAGCTCCTCTCCTATACCTTCCTTTGTGAGATTATTTCTGAGAGTGAGAGTGTGATTAGAGAGCAGCCCAAACCTCATATATTGCATAGGTTTAATCATTCCTGAGAGGTCAAGTTTGTTGCTACTACTTTTGTTTCTTCTTGGTTGCTCTGCTGAAGTATCTTTGGTTTAACATATTTTTCCAGCCTTTGAGCTTCTCTAATAAAAACATTTTTGTGCCGCACATTCTTCTCTGATTTTACTTTGGTATAGATCATTTTGCAAGAGATATACAGTCTGTACAAAACTAGAAAATCAGTACACTTGGGTTGAGATTTTAACCACTAGTTTGATCCTATTCTTGGATGTGTTTCTTCTCAATTACCTCATTGGATTATCCTTCATTGTGAGAACAATTATTGGGAACAAATCCTTGCTTAGGTTTGCAAAAGTTGAATCAACAAAAAATCAGAAATCATTTGAGAAAGCATCAAAACATTCTATTAGTTTAAACGTATTTGCTGGCTGATTTTTTACCAACTTGGCATCTCTCACACACACTCTTTTAACGCTATTTGTTGTGCGTGAGATACGTTTTTGTACAGTCTAACACTTCTTGTATTCATTGGTATACTTAGTCTCTTGAGAAGTGTATCAGTTTGTGAACAAAGCCTAATAGAAGTAGGCTTCAGGATCAGCCGGGACAGAATCTTCAAAAGGGAGTTTTAAGTTGTTTTATGCTTTCACTTGTCTATTCCCTTATTGATATATTATACTTTGATAAATAAATTTGTTTTGCAGCTATGAGGGTGAAGGAAATCAAAGTAGAAGTTGCTCATAGATCTTGTCATTGCAACTTTCCTCCCTTGCTTTCATTGGAGTCATTGTCATTCAAGGAAGAGTCTTACAAGCACTAACACAAGAAGCTTGTGTCGTTTTCTTACCCAGAGTACCATTTGGGCAGCAGGCATAGGAGCTTACTTGGTCTTTAGATATAGCGCTTTGGTTGTTTAGTTGTGTAGCCTTGATCTTCATTTGTACTATATCTTGTTGTATCCCTTGTATATTTCTAGATAGGTTTTTTATTCAAGTAATATCTTCACAATAAATACATCCTTAAGAGGATTACTTAGGTAAATATGGTGTGCCTAATCAATAAGCACTACCCTTGGCTCACAGAGCTTTATTGTCTATATTTGAGTCGTAGAGAGTACTTCTACATAAGTGCTTCTCTAAGTACTCTCTTGAGCGGGTCATTGATTTTATATCCTTTGAGAGTGTCTTGACAAGAGTGTCTTTCATTGTGTCATACTTCTTTGTTTTCTTTATTTCAGTCATACATGTGTACTAGCACGATCACATTACCTACTATGGAGAGATTTTGATTTGGCTTAAATATCCACTGCGTAATTGTTTTCGAGTGGATAGAGCACATAGCTCGTGGGTAGAGTTGTAGGTGTATAGGCATTGTGCTTGAATTGGATATTCAGTGAGTGGTGAGTTCAAAATCTATACTCTGCGTGTAGTATAGTTGGGATTTGTATTTATCTCGTTGGAGAGAAAATCTGTACTCTGTATGTAGTATAATCAAGATCAAGGGTATCTTGTGGTGAGTGCTCTAGTCTGCGTGTACTAGGAAGGTAGGATTCGTGTTTATCCTATAGAGAGTTACCTTAATCTGTGTAGGCTAAGAAGAGATATTTGCATTTATCTCTGTAATTGTAACTGGAAATTATATAGTGGATACTGGTGTGGTCCAGGGGTGATCATACTTAAGAGTGGACTAGGCGTATTGCCGAAATGCTATAAAAATCTATATGTATATTATTGTCTCTCTTACTCTCCTTACTCACCTTGTGTTTGATTGCTTATATTCATCTCACTGACTTTATTATGATTGATTGTTTGTTTTATTATAAAATGATTTTATAAGAAAACATTGAAAAAAAATTTAAAAGAAGTTAAAGTTTTACAAAAGATCTATTCACCCCCTTCCCTCCTCTATGTCATCCTATCAATTGTGCCAGTCAAAGTGCAATTCATCTTGCGAAGAGTCAAGTGCATCATGCTCGGACCAAACATATTGATGTTTGCTCTCACTTTATTCGAGAGATTATCGATGAGGATATTCTGTTGGAGTAGATTGGCACTGCGAACAATCCGGCTGATATGATGACGAAGGTTGTCACTGGGATCAAGTTTAAGCATTGTCTGAAATTCATCTAAATACATCACATCTAAGCACTTTTGGGTGCATGCGTCTTTGGGCGCTCTGATGGCAGTCATAGTACGGTTAGATGGATTTTCGTTTTCTGGTGGCTGCATTGGTTTTTTCTAGTTTGCAATCAAATTTTTTGCTGAGGTGGAGATTTGTTGTTTTCAGCTCAAGATTGGCATACTTTCTGGCATTGAGCTATTATAGTTCGCTCGAGTGACTATCGGGTTTCGCTCGAGCGACATTGTTTAACAAGCAGGCGGTAGATTCTCTGGAATCGAGCGAATTAGTTTCGCTCGATCACCTTACATCTCGCTCGAGCGAGATTGGCGGTCCAACAACAGTTTCCATATCCGATTAAGAAACGTTTTAAATTAGTTTTGGTATAATATCAGACGTTTTTTATGTGATACAAAGAAATATGCATTATGGTATTATGAGAGATTGATCGCTATGTGTTGAGAGGAACTCTATGATCACATTTGTAGCCCTTCGGGCATCTATTTTTTGGGTTCTAGTGAATCCTCTACTGTTTGACTACTCGTGGAACCACGTTAAATCTTTGTGTTCTTGTGTATGTTTCTCTCTTTCGTCTTCCTGTGATTCGTTCAATTTATTATTGCATTAAATAGTCTTTTGAAAATAGTTTTCAAAGGTCGGTCGTATGGTCCGTTTAGCCCTTCGGCATACACGACGGACCTGAAGATTTCACAGAATTAACATCAACCTTCGCCTGTCATGATATATGTAGAAGGGTCCAACCGACAGACATACCGGAAAGACCGTCAGTCAACACTGTTACATGACAGTCGGAATCTAAAAGAATCACGTGGGGCTCGTCCGTACACATGATGACGTGGCCTGTCAATTACATCAAACCTTATATGTTTGGGCTAGGGACAACGTCATATAGAGTCCCACATGCGTCAGTGCAGGCACCAAGTCTGGGTGCCTAAAAATAGCAGATGATGTACTGTTCATTGAAGGTTCCTTTTCTCTCACTACTTGACTGTTACATTGTCTTTTTGCTTTCTCTCTCCTCACGTACATATTAACTTGACCGTCGGAGTCCCTTTCCGATCGTCACCGACCGAACTAGCACTCAATGTTTCTCAATATGCAGCGTCATACAGGAACCATGCTTGGAAGAAGATCTTCCACCATCCATTGCTCATTCCTTAGTCGACCTACCACCACTCAGTCGACCTCCCTCAAGCAAACAGAAGAACCAGGCAGACCCTCAAGTTGCAGGACACCACATTTGGCGACTCCGTTGGGGAAATTGACCCCAGTTTTCGGTGGATTGCTTCCCCTTCTTGCTGGATTCTTCAAATCGCCACACCTCTTCTCAAATCGACTCCATGAGTGGCGAAAAACCTCCGAGTTTTGGAACCAATGATTCTCCTCCGCCCCTCAGCCGCCTCGCATCTCAGTTGGCCTGTTGGGCTCCTTTTCATCTGTCGTCCCTGCTTCAGACCTCATCCCTTCCTCTTCGATTTCTGTGGAGAGGCGTCTTCAGCAAAGGAATGCTGAGATTTCAGCCTTGAAATCCTAGGTCGCCAAGCTTACCGACTTGGTCCTTCATCTTTTCACCTTTGTATCTCTCTCCGGTGGAAGGTGACGCAATAGGAGAAAGTCTCCCTCTCGAGATGGCACAGAGTTGAACACTTCCCGGAGGCCGGCAAATGAGAAGATAGACCAGTCGAACGATCACGACCGTTCGGGCAAGGCTCTGGTCATTGATCAAAGTCCCATTCCTGAGCGTTATTCGAGAGATAAAATGGTTAGTCCTCCCATCGCCAGAACCCCAATGATTCTATAGCTAGCTCGTGCTCCGGCCCGACGTCATATGAGACGTTCTACGTTTATGACAATAGTGACTACGTCCCAGTCGATCCCAAGGATGTACTCGACGATCTAGTAGAAGTGCGTTCGGTGGAACTCCCTGAGAAGCAACTGAAGGATCCCAAAAAGAAATCTCACGGTCATCTGGACAAACGGAAGGATTAGCGTCGGAAAGATCGCCATGATGGTCAATAGAAGACCAAAGATCATGGCCGACGCCCTCACTCTCATGCACCTAGGGAAGACAATCTCAGAGACCACCTGACTGCTAAGTGAGCCGCACGATAGACCGGACCCCAGGGTACGACCTTCCTCCCATACTGAGCATCAACATCCGACTCAATCAGCTCAGCCTCTTCCCCTTCATCAAAGAAATCGAGTCGGTGGTCCTTCCCCCGACTTCAGTCTATCCAAGTTCACCAAATACGACCCAAAGATCGACGTGTACACTCACCTCATCCACTTCCGTCAGGTTATTTTTCTATACACCACTGACGATGTTGTCATGTGCAAGATGTTTCCGACGAGCCTTGGCACATTGGGCTCTCTGTGGTTCAACAAGTTGTTGTCCCGCTTAATTACGAAACGGGCCTTCATGGCCTAATTCGTAATGAGCAACAAACAACGGAAGGAGATAGACAACTGACCAGCCTTCGCAAACGTCTAGAGGAGACCCTTCACTGGTACGCCGACTGCTACTAGGAGCTCTTCAACGAAATCCAAGACTAGGACCAGTCCATTGCAGCCACTTCCTTCAAGATTGGCCTGGAGAGCAATAGCCAGGTGTTCTGTGAGTTGATACTCCACCCTCCGGACGACATGGACGGCCTGATGCAGAGGATCGGAAAGTTCTGCGAGTTGGAGGATCTCTTAACCGAATGCACTTCTCAGTGTCCGAACCCCCAATCTCGCTTAGTTCAAAGCTATGTCAGTCGAAGACAAGTCAACACACTTAAGTCCGTACCCAGGAAACCGCTGAAGCCGCACGACTTTGTGGCCAAAGCAACAGTCTTTGTCGAACCCACATATCTCGTGCTCAAGTAGATAGAGTCCAAGTCATTCTTCAGTTGGTCGGACCACAAGATGAGAATGGAGGGAAAGGTCTAAGACAAACGGGTATAGTACACGTATCACAAGGAACATGGCCACTACACAATGGTCTGTCAATCATTCAAAGCCTACGTCGAGCATTTAGTGCAGTAGGTGCACTTAGACAAATGGGTCGACCTAAAGAAGACCCAGGAAAGAGGTCAGGATGTCGGACGACCTGTTGAAGTTGAAGAGAATGTGTCGATGATTCCATAGGATGTCATCCGAAGACCGCTCGACAAGCAAAATGTCGATTGGCTTCACAGCAAACTCGACCAGGCCGTTGTTTTAAAGCAAGTGCTCATGGTCGAGAATGTGCTGAAGCACTATTGAACCTTCTAATGTTCGGAGGATCCTCAACGACCAAGGCATCTCTGCCAAGGTCGTGTACTATGTGAAGCCCTCCTCCGGACGACAAAAAATTCTAAATGGGATCATGTAACACCCGTTCTTTTATTTTTAATTTATTAAATTAAAAAATAACTATGTGCTTGTAACTTTAAATGACAAGGGGATGAGTTTGGAAATTGTTTTATCAAATTAGTAGAAGAATGTATTTTGATGATTTATATTAAGAATTATACTTGAGAGTATATCAGATGATTGATGGATTAGCATGTACAGGAGGGTGTCTTGATGGAGCATGATTAATTGGTGAGGTTGATGTTATGGAATCCTAGCCTCATAAAACATAAGTCTTTTCCCCTAAAAGACTTACATTATGTAAATATGGCTGTTGGAATTCTATAGTGTTAAGGGGAAATATATATAGAGAGAGGGAGACCAAAAGCTCTACTTGAAGAATCAACCCTAGAGTCCAATTCTTGAAGAATTTTGGTAAGTAATTTCATCTTTCATGCTTATAATCTGTGGGCTAATTTATATATTGAACAACAACATAATATAACCCATGTAGTCCCCACTCGTTGAGTGTATGGGCGGGGGAAGGATTGGAGACAGACCTAACCTTTGACAATATGTACAAAGTGGTTGCTCTTATAAAACCACTGAAACAGTGGCCCCCTATACCGTCAAAAACCGAGGAGCTAAATGGACGTTTTGTTGCGGAATCATACCCCAAAATCAAAGCCAAAAGACATTAGAAAGGGTAGACTCAATAGCTCAAATTACTTTATGTGCACATTACCATGCTTCCTTCATTCAGCATCCAAAGCATCAGTATTGCACATAATTCATATATTGAAATCAAGATAAAATTGGTGACTTTTGAGTTTATGAGAGACCTTTGGTATATGTGAAGATTAAGTCATGAAATTAGTGATTTCGTGGTTTTAGACTTCTTTTAGGTGTTATATGAGCCTTAGATCATAAGTGTATGATAGGTTTGTAAGGTTTTTGAGTTGTACACATGATCACGTGGGGTTTGTCCGTACACATGATAGTGTGGTCTGTCAATTACATCAAACACTATCTATTGAGCTAGGGTTGACGTCATCTGAAGTCCCATATGCGTCAGTGCGTGCTTTCTTGAATGCCAAGTCTAAGTTGTCTATAAATAGGAGATGAGGTATTGTTCATTGGGGGTTCCTTTTCTCACTCTACCTGACCATTACACTGTCTCTTTACTTTATCTCTCCTCACGCACGTACTGACTTGACCATCAGAGGACCTTTCCGGTCGTCGCCAACCGAACTCGCACTCACTGTTTCTCAGTGCGCAGCGACGTACAGGAAGCATCCTTAGCAGCAGATCTTCCACCATCCATTGCTCATTCCTCAGGCGACCTCGCACCACTCAATCGACCTCCATCATGCGAACAGAAGAACTAGGCAGACCCTCGTGTTGCAGGACACCACACACTTTGTATCCATCTGACTAGTCCTCTCTTTTAGTACTCTCTAGGGCACCATCAAAGTTCTTAGGATTTGAAATGTTTGAATCTACGTAGACTCTTGTAGCCACTATAGGAAAGTTTGCACATATCTTGTGGGATGGTGAGGTAGAGCTTGTAAAGCAAACATTTGATCCAAAGTTCCGTTTTTTTATCCGCATGAGGTGTGACTAAGTACCCCATTTAATTCACTATAACAAAATAATTTCCACATAGTACAGCATGTCATTGTTGGAGTCTATTACCTAAATTGTCACAACAGTGACTCTCAGGTTCCAAGTAGGAAAAAGTACTTCCATATGATCCTAATGTAATCACTATTTCTACACAAGATGATTGGGGGAATTCTTCTCAAACACTTTCAAACAAAAAGCATAAAAACGTACAAAAATGGAACTAAAAGCATCATTTAGATAGGCATTTCTGTTTCCCTAATATTTTCTCCTTAAATCTGACAGCTATCTATTCTAATATATTAAAGGAGAGCACATTTGCAAGTTTAGGCTGTGTAGATTTTTTAATTTATCTAAATTACTCTTTAAATTTAATAAGTACAAATTAACTGTTATGGGCTAATTAGTAAATAACTGTATTAACAACTGCCAACTCTTATCACAGCACATACAAATTGATTAATAACTTCCCATGTTTTTTTGAATAACTTTCCCAATTCAATTACTCTTTCCTCACCCGCTTGCCCAGCCACGTAGTGGGTGACCGCCCTCTAGTAGTAATAAATTATTGACCATCAAATCATACTATTTGTATTTTCAAGAAGAAAGTATAACGCCTAAAGCCTTCCCTGATCCCATATTACATTGTAAACACCCAACTCAGCTAAAAGATTGAGTAATTTTATTAGTTATAACTCAACAAAGTTGGATTTCTGCTGTTCAAAAAATGGGAGCTGTTCTAGAAACTGTAAGCTCTCATGTCCAATTTCCACTCCCAAAATCAAACGCCTAAAAATCCAAAAGCAAAATTAAAGAGGGTTCTGAGACCAATTTAAGGATAATTTTCACAATACTTGAACTGACAAAGATAGTGAATAAACCTGAAAAATGAAGGAAGATCGGGTGATCGATGAAACCGAGCTCGATTTGAATGCAACCGTACATTGTTGATGCAGTTGATGTTGTTTTGGGGTTGAACACGGAGCAGCGCAGAGGGCCGGGGTTTTAGGACAAGGAATAGTGAATGAGGCCATCGACGGTCGATTAAGGATTAGATAGTAAGAGTTCAGTTTTTTTTGGGGGGTGGGGTGGAGGGAGGAATCGAGCCGAAGAAATCCTATGTTGTGGATGCTCCTAATTTTTAGGGGAGAGGGGGGCGGAGAGATCGAGTGTGTGATTCAAATAAATGAGAGATGATGAGGCAGTTGTTTGTTTGTGCATGTATACTCGGGGGATTGGCGATAAATACGATGGGGATGGGTTCCTTTCACTCTGTTCAAGAGAGACTTTGAGAGTTCACAGCTGCAGGTGGTGGTTGAAGACAGTTGAGGATAGGGTGGGGACTGATAGTAACAAATGACGTGTTTATTTATATTACGACAAAATTTTGGGTGTTAATAGTATTTTCGATATTAATGATAAATTATGACAGAATAGAAAATACAACACAATACATAAAGGTACGACTAAATTTCAGGTGTTAGTAGTGACTTCGACGCTCATAATGAGTGACGGTACTCGATCCGTGTTTTCGGTATAAAAAATTTTGTAAAAAACTAAAAAAATAAATTTGAGTAAAATAATTCAAATTGTTTTACTCATTTAAATTCAATTACAAAAATCAAGTATTTATTTAGTTAAAGAGAGAATAGAATCAAAATAATTTTTATAAAAAACTAAAAAAATATTTTTTATGTTTAGAAATTTTAAAATGTTTCACAGTTTAACTGTTTTATTTTTTTAAATTTAGTTAAAACATTTATACTGATTTTTATTTTTAGAGGATGTGTGAAAATATATATGAAAATGTATAGGAAATATGTATGAAAATGTGTATGAAAATATGTAAAGAAAATATATAGAGCACACACCCTTGTATTTTGTATAATAGATGTAAAATGAAATTTGGAAAATTTGGGAATGATAGGGGCAACGATCGTTTTGGATTTCCTAGAGTCGTCAAACAAAAAAGGTAATTCTAAATATCTATTATATAAGATAGCTTAGTGTCCTAGTTATATTTTGAAGTGTCTGAGTCCTATTGTAAAATGTTCAATCATATTTGTTGGTCAAATAGCAACCAAGAGTGGGGTGAATTGGTATAAAAATAAATATGAGTAAATAAAAATCTAAGCTAAATAATGAAAGAGACAAGTAGCTTAAGAGATTAATATCAAATAGTTCAAGAACTAATCTACTCAAAGCACCAACTCAATCACTTTCGTTACATCACAGGTTCTTGGGGGACTAGTCCCAAGAGGTCGTGGTTTCCGGTTTTGTGTTGATTCTTGATGAATAGATTGCTAAAGTAACTTATAATATTAATCTAAGCAGTGAACAAGAATTAATCTAACTAAAATTTTAGAGATGAGAAAATAACACAAGTGAGAGAGAGTGAGAAAGAGTGAGACAAGAGTTTTATAGTGGTTCGGTTGGAGGATCCAATCTCCAACTATACATCCACTTCTCTCACAATATAGTGAGAGTTCCACTATTTTCTCAACTTTCGGGTGGTTGACAAACTCTTTACAACTTCCGGGTAGTTGTCTAACACTTACACTTTTGAGCTCTTTCACAAGTTGGCTCCCACCTTATTCAATGCCAAAGAGCAACTTCCTTGGTCTTCAATGAGTGTAGCAATCAAGTACCAATGAAGAGGTAGACTCTCCTTACAATTTGTGCTTACAAGATATAACAATGAAAATCCTACAACTATCACAATTTGTGCCTCAAGTTGAAAAGTAGAACAATGAAGCTTGAAAGAGAGAGAGAATGATCTTTGGATGCTTCAAATGTGTATAGAGGCTTGTGGGAGTTGTAAGAGCTCTTCCCTAGGCTTTGGCACCCTTTAAATAGCCTTCAATCTCAATATAGCCGTTTGTGACCGTTTAATGGCATTGTTGTAATTATTTTTGAACTTGAAATTCAAATCTGCACCAAAATACAAAGGCCAGTAGCAAGCCGGTATGGGACCGGTATGTCGACCGGCATACCGGTCGGTGTGCCGGTTAGTACAAAATTCCTTCTTTGATTTTTACCAAACCTACTGCTCAAAATCGGCCAAATCCGGTATGGAACCGATGTGCCGACCGGCATACCGGGCGGTATGCCGGTTTCCATACCGGTTATTGAAATTTTGGAAAACTTTGATTTAAGGCCATGAGACTTTAGGGAAGGTGATAAAAACGTTTTATATGAGATCTATGATTTTTATAAGTTTTCATTTTGATAATAAAACCATGAAAAATATGTTAGAAACTTATATCATAAATCTTATGTGATTTAAAATCCTTAGAAAAATATTTTAAAGATGAAAGAGCATCTAAAGGACTTTAAATAAATTTCAAATTGTCCTGAGAGAATTTAGAAATATTTAATTCATGAATAATAATCTCTTGGACTTTAAATAATTGAGAGATAGAAATGGTAAGCTCATTTAACCATAATTCCTTGAATTGAATTAGAATTTTGACATTTAAACATACATTCAAGGAATATTAAAATCATTTTGTGAATGCTATATTTGTGAGTAGTACATCATCAAAACATAGGGCTAACAATATTTTTCTTCCAATTGTATAGCCATGTTACCAATCAAGATTGGTATGCAAATATTCAAGTGTCGTTATTCATCGAGTACTGTCACCCCGTGACATCGGCACAGACTATATCGAAAACACAGATCGAATATCGCCACTCATCATGAGTGCTGAAGACACTCCAAATTGTCGAATGCACGAATGAGTGTCGAAGGCACAACTAACACCCAAAGTTTTATAGTACTCTTAGGTATTGTGTTGCGATTTCTATTCTATCGCCTCGCGCCATTGACACGGATTATACCGAAAATACAAATTGAGTGTCGCCATTCATCATGAGTGTCGAATGCATTCCAAAGTGCTGAAGGCACGAATTAGTGCCGAAGGCACCACTAACACTCAATTTTTTTGTTATACCCTTGGATATTGTGTTACGCTTTCTATTATGTCGCCTTGTGCTATTAGCACGGGCTATATACCAAAAATACGGATCGAGTATCATCACTCATCATGAGTACCGAAGGCACTACTAATATCCAAAGGTTTTTCGTACCCTTAGGTATTGTGTTGAGCTTTCTATTCTCTCACTCAGTGCCATCGGCACGAGCTATCACTAGTCTATTATACAAAACATAATTATCCATGTCATTACTCTCCCAAAAAATATTCGAGTCAACCAAAATATCTCAGTCATATTTTCAAATACTCAGTCACACAATGGTCTACGTCATCACAACAGTCACACAATGAGTCGCAAGACCCTCTCCCCACGTGGTCCTCTCTATCTCTCTCATATATATAATTATATATTTAAAAAATAAGAACAGTATAAATGTTTTAACTAAATTTACAAATAAAAAATTGTTAATATATGTAAAATATTTTAGAATTTTCAAACATAATAAACATTTTAAAAATTAAAAATTGTTTAAAACAAAAAAAATTGTCAAACAAAAAATAGTAAAAAATTAAAAACAGTTTTTTAGTTTTTTTACAAAAACTATTTTAATTCTATTTTTTCTTTAATTACATAAGTGTTTGATTTTTGTAATTGAATTTAAATGAGTAAAATTTTTTGAATTATTTTACTCAATTTTGATTTTTTTAATTTTTTACTAAATTTTCTATACCATAAACACAGATGGAGTGTCGCCACTCATCATGAGTGCCGAAGGCATTCCAAAATGCCGAATGCACTACTAACATCTGAACTTTCATCGTACCCTTATGTATTGTGTTGCACTTTCTATTCTGTCGTCACTCATCATTAGTGCCGAATGCACGAATCAGTACCGAAGGCACTACTAACATCCGAAATTTTGTCGTACTCTTAGGTATTGTGTTGTGCTTTTTATTCTATCTTCATGTGTCATCGACACAGGCTATCACTAGTCTATAATATTACATATCATTTTTTAAATTATATATATGATATCCACATATTCTTATATATCTTCTAGTGATTGCTCATGCCTAAAGGCACGATGCGACAGAATAGAAAGCGCAACACAATACGTAAAGGTACGACGAAACTTCTGGTGTTAGTAGTGACTTTGGCACTGATTCGTGTCTTCGACACTTTAGAGTACCTTCGGCACTGATGAGTGACGATACTCGATCTGTGTTTTCGGTATAGTCCGTGGCGATGGCACATGGCAACAGAATAGAAAGCACAACACAATACCTAAAGGTTACGAAACTTCGGGTGTTAGTAGTGTCTTCGGCACTTATTCGTGATGGTACTCAATCCGTGTTTTCAGTATAGCTTGTGGTGATGGCACTAAGCGACAGAATAGAAAGCGCAACACAATACCTAAAGGTACGACGAAATTTCCGGTATTAGAAGTGCCTTCGACGTTGATTCATGCATTCGGCACTTTATAATGCCTTCGACACTGATGAGTGATGGCACTCGATCTGTATTTTTGGTATAGCCCATGTCGATGGCACGGGGCGACAGAATAGAAAGCGCAACTGACACGCCCCAGATTTTCAAACTTTTTTTTTTTGAAATACAGTTTTATTAATAAACAAGGGATACAACTACTTGCCATTCAGAAACATTCAGTTGAGTTTCTCATTACATCACAGAACAGTACAAAGCAAAAGTACAATAAAATAGAGAGAGGAAGAAAAGTACAAGTACAAGCCTACTACAACTGCTACCGTGAACAGAAAGAACTGCAAGTACTGAGTAAAGGAACTACAATTGAAAGTACTAAACTGAAGTACAACGTAAAGGAAAGTACAAGTGGAATGCAGTACCTACACTCCCTGTACAAGAGAGGCCACCGAAGCTGAGGCGGTCGAGTCCAAGAAAACCCAGCAGCTGAATCCAACTCCAAGTCACCAAGTCCGTCTGGCCCTGCAACACAGACTAGAAAAAGAAAAAGAAAGAGGGTCTGAGCAAACAACAACTCAGTGAGAAAAACCTTAACTACTACCAAACATGCATGTGCGGTGCGTGCCTACGTGTCCACAAGTAAACGTATAGAAATAGTAAAGAAGCCAATTGCACATAGTATAAACCTAACTCAAGGCAATAGGGACCTAGGCATATCGCTAACAAATGTGTCTAACCAATACCGCAACCTCAAGAGAGTACAAGGGATACAACGTCCCAAGTCCAACCGAAACAACTCTCAATCACAACTCAACCAACCTTATCACTAAGGTCAAGCAACTCCAAGGATCAACTAAGGATCCTAACCAACGTCGTGCCAAAATATCTAATCCGAACTCATGTTACGAACCACGCCAACTATCGTTATCGTTAAGTGTTGGATTCATATATCACATTGGATATTTGAGATCTTTCATTCTTTCCTTTCTATCTTTCCTTGTTACACGTTACTGATCGTTCTATTCATGTTCAATAGATATCTTCAATGGACAACTAGGCAAGAGCCCACAAAATAGGTGAGATAAGCATTTCAAGGGACAACTAGACGAGAGTCCACAATAGGTAAGATAATTGACTCAGGGGACAACTAATCAAGAGTCCACAATAGGTAAGATAAGTGACTCAAAGGACAACTAATCAAGAGTCCACAATAGGTAAGATAAGTGACTCAAGGGATAACTAATCAAAAGTCCACAATAGGTAAGATAAGTGACTCAAGGGACAACTAATCAAGAGTCCACAATAGGTATGTATATGTTATTTCACTTCATACTTGGGTACAATGAGTGTGTGTTGCTCTTCTCTTCATTTGTTTCGTAAGAGATATAGTGCCGGAATCCTAGCCAAGGTATTCCATCTTATAAAGCATCGCCGGAATCCTAACCAATGTGTTCTATTTTATAAAGTATCACTGGAATCCTAACTAAGTTATTCCATTTTATAAAGTATCGCCGGAATCCTAACCAAGGTATTCCATTTTATAAAGTATCGCCGGAATCCTAACTAAGGTATTCCATTTTATATTTTCGTTTTGTGACGTTGATAGGGCAAGGTTGGAGTAGCAGCTCGTCAACCCACTAACCAATCCTAACCGGTCTTCCCCAAGTAACGTTGGGAGGGCTCTCGTTACCCCCATTGTGCACAATGTCGCGGATGAAGCGACCATCCTAGGAGTCCTAACCAAGGTACCCCAAATCAAATATTCATAATCCCATATTATTGTCAACAAGTCCGGAAATCCCTAGCCAAGGTTACTTCCCAATTTATAATTATCAATGCTCGGGAATCCCTAGCCAAGGTTGCTTCCCATTTTATAGTCATCGATGCCCGGGAATCCCTAGCCAAGGTTGCTTCCCATTTTGGTCTCATAAACTCGTTACATGTATCGTCAAAGTAATTCAATAATATACGTAGTGTAGTAATCTGCAACATGGACAACGTGTGTCAATTTTTCATTATACATAACCTTTATCGCAACCCCATCTATTAAGGCTTATTTAGACTCAATTTCACGTATCCGAAGTCAATTTTACCATTCGACGTCCGACAGACCAAAACCCCCAAGTTACTACGGTAACCCACGATGCTAAAACCTCCAAAACAACACTCGAACCTCAAAAGGGCAATACATCGAACACTTGGTGCGCCTAAGCCTCTAGGGGCATTAAATCAAACAACTAGCGGGCCCAAGATCATTGCTCAATTTTAACATAATATATCAAACCTATGTAAATTAAACAACTAGCGGGCCCAAGATCACCGTTTAATTCCATCACAACATCGAACCTATATACACACACATACTTAATAGGAGTTATAAAGATTTTACCCACCGGCAAACCATCGTCGTAGCCAATCAGAGCAACGCAAACTGACATCCATTGCTACAGTCGACCCCCTGCACGCACAACTAAAACAGCTAAACATAAGCTCGCAACATACAAACGCGCATACATAGACCGAATATATATCATATACCTCGCACAGTCATCGAAACACCTTTGTCGTGAACCCCCAACTGTCATCTGAATCTGCACGACTCTGGTCAAGCACCACTGCGCAACACACGTCGAACCACTGCACGCTACAACCATTGTTCCCAAAACCACCACCAACGCTTGCCACTGCCACTACCACGCAGAGACACTCATCACCTAACATCACCACAAGTCACCAACACAATGATATACATGCGCGCACTGGTAATCAAACACATAACCAATTACGTACCGCGTACAATCACTGTGCCACTGCCTCTGCTGCGAGTCACCACCACTGCCGCTGCGCCCCGCACCTCTGCCGTAGCACAACCCTTACACGCACGATATAGCCCCCATCAAAATAGCCGCACGCCACAGCGCCGCCTCCGTGCGCACCTCCCGTCATCGTCGGCCTTCTCCTCCTCCCGCGCGCCACCACAGCTCCTCTCTTCCCTCTCTGCGCCACCACTGCGTCGCCTCCCCACCTGCGCTGCTGCTGCGCACCGCCAACCCACGCCACCTCCCTCTACTGCCGCCATCTGCTTCTCTCTCTCTCTCCTTCTCTTGCCCGACGGCCATGGGGAAAACGGGGGGAAGGGGGAGAGGTTTCGATCGGGAGGGGAAAGGAGGAAGGAGGTTTCGGGGGAAAGAGATTTTCGGGACAAGGGGAATTAAGGGAGGCTGAGTAGCTTAGGGTTAGGACTTTTGTTATTCTCCCTTTTTTGTTTTATTTTATTATAATCATTAACATTAATATCATTAATATTATTACATATAAAAAGATTTATTAATGTTCCTCTTTACAGAAAAATCAACCGATTTAATTTAAAGGGATCATGGAAAATCGAGTCGTGACATCTCATACCCCTTAAAAAAAATTCGTCCTCGAAATTGAGTAAAAGAATAGGGGACAAAAACCAAACCATCCGTCCAACAAAACAAAAAGAATCTCAATTCTCAACGGGTGAGCCGAGATCAAAACCCATCGTCACAATGGTCTTCTCAAGAGTTGAACCTTACAAGATATGGTAACAAGTTTCAAGTAGGACGTTACATTCGATACGGTTGCTCCGGTACCTAACGGACACACGTTTTTGTAAAGGTACGACCTTGCCTCAACATTCAACAATCTACTCACGATAGTAACAATGTAAGAATATGTTTCTCGACCCACGAATCCACAAACATGCCACGGTACAAGAGAGTACTTCCGGATACGACATGGATACGTTGATACAAATTGATTCCACAACACAAATAAAAAGATGGAGAATTCTACAAGAAACAACCTCCTCGAAAGTCATGGATTTACCGACTTCCCGCCACAGCTCTTACAAAAAAAATTATTTCCTTTTTTTGAAACAATGGTACATACATAGCACTTTCTTTTCAGTTCTACCAACTTGCACATCCGTAATTCTCACGTTGTCATCCTCAAAAAAATCCACTAATCACACTACCGTTCGTCGATACGTGAAGGATACGCTAGAGACACGCCAAGGACACGCTGACAAGCCAAGGACACGCCGAGGACACGCGGATATGCCAAGGACATGCCGAGGACACGTGGATACGAAGGACACGCCGAGGATACACTGACATGCTGATATGCCTCTTGGTACATTATAACTAGTGAGGATAAACCATCGCACTAACACTGATTGGCACCTAAAAGTGCCAATATTTGAGATCAATATCTTCACTTTACCATGCATTCATTAATTAAAACCCAAGGAATAGTGTAATTTTGTTGAAACATTGAACTTGGATTGATAATTAAACATTGAGGCTTTTAACCTGTTTTTGGCAAAAGTATTGTGCATGCTTGAAATGTTCTGCAGGAGTCTGAAAATTAGTGAGCTGGACAAGGAAGAAAAAGGGCGAACTCCCAGAAGTTCAACCCAATTCCCGGTAGAACGTGAGGAAAGAAGAAAGAAGAAAAGCCTAGACTCCTGGTAGAAGACACCAATGACCGGAGATAGGAAGAACAGACTGCATCCTTGGAGATACTGAGGCTCAGACTCCCGGTGGTCCATTCTCCAATGACCGGGAGTGCATGAAGGAATGAGTGAAGGTTCTGAAGAGTGTTTCAAGTCCCGGTATAACACCACTCAACCACCGGGAGTACAGATGCAGAATGAAGTTACAAGAGTTTGTAGAAGATACCGAGATTCAGAGTACCGGTCATAGGCTTTCCCAATAACCAGTGGAACAGATCAGAGCATGGAAGGAAGAGACCAAGTACCGGGGATCTGAGTTCCTACTCCCGGTGATAGGGATCAACACATGTCCAGCAGACTAGGGGCCAGAAATGGAGTTTTGAGAAAGCAAAGGGAGGTTCTACTGTAATTTTGGTGGAGTCCCTAGGGTTGGTATTTAAAGAAAAAGATTCAGTTAGAAGAGGGACGGTTCAGTTTAGCTTTTAGAAATAGAATACTCTCTCTATCTCTCTTAGTTATGGATAGCAGTAGAAAGTAGAAGATAGAAGTAGAATTAATTGAGTGAATTTTGGATTCCGAGTTGTTTTCTCCTAGTAATTTCCATTTCCAGTATAGATCATCGAATAGTTCTCGTTTGATGTTGATTTCAGTTGTTAAATTGAATTTTATCTAGCCATTTACTATTGCATCTAATTATGGATTTAGTTATTCTTAATTGTTCTTCAGTAGAATTTAGATCAATGAGGGGCTAAATTCTCCTAGGATCTAATTCAAGGATCTGAAGTGTTGAATTAGACTCACACTCTTTCTCATGCACGAATTATGGAATTATGAATTAATGAGTAATTCTGGGAAATTTCCTCGTTGTCCCAATTGATTTTGAGTTTGATGCTTTGTTGACAATCAGGAGATTGGCACATCGCATGCTTATGAGGAATCAACTCTAAGGCGATTTGTCATTTCCTCCACGGGTTATTCTATCAATTCAACTTTCAATTAGTGATTGGGTGTGTGATGATTCAATTACTTTGGATCTGAGAATTAGATCTTTCTTTTACTATCAATTTTAATCTCAAATGTCTTTAAGCTGATTGAATTTCATTCCAGAATTCTGGAGACCCAAAACCATTCCACCATTTTCTTCATTAGAATCCATAAACAAAGTACCTCAATAAAGAAGAATTGAATCCTCCAAGTCCTTGTGGAAATGACCTGGTTACTCACCAGTGTATTATGCTTGATTGACAATTTCTTTGGAGTCGAATTACTTACGCTTGGGTAATTCCCTTCCACTATTTTTATTTTCTGAAATTTTAGAAGTCACTTTGTACACACAGTTTTGTGGGTCAACCATTTTTGGCGCCGTTGCCGGGGACTTGGCGTTAGATTTTAGTTTTTCTTTATTTAGTGCATCCATTTAGATCTTAAAAATCATAAACAAATCCAAAAACATTCAAAAAAAAATTAGAAAATCAGAAAACAGAGCATGAATTCGCAGGAAATAGAGTATGTTTTGTTGAAGCAGGTGTAATTGCATTCCCAGTAATTTACTTACCTACTACTGGGAGTCCAGTTATAAGTGCTAACATTTTCTCTGTAGGAGTTCAAGGCTAAATACTGCAGCTCAAAGTACCAGGAGTACAGATCCAAACTACCGGAAGAACAAGCCTGCAGGGGAACTTGAAAGAACATGAAAAGAAACCGAGCCTGGGATTACCGGGAGTACGAAACTCAAGTACCAGGAGTCCAAAGGGTAAGGAAATCTGCTCAAACAATTAAGTTGTGCATTCCCGGTAGAGCCAATGCCAACTACTGGGAGTTCTCACACTTGACAAAAAAAATTTGGTTCTTCCCTGTTTACTACTGAAAGTGTTGTGCTTCGAGGTAACCCTTCCCTTACTCTTGCAATTCAATTTGGGTGGGCAATCTTGGTCTTATTCCTATTGTAGGAGTAGGAGTAGGAAGTAAAGTAAATTGTTGAGATTCCTGGAGTGGAGAGAGAGGGAATTCAATTTGACATGTGGACTAGAGTTCCCGGGGAAAGACTTGTACGACGATATTCTGATCCCTTAATCTTTAACCCCAACCCTCATCCACAATTTGAAGAGCAACATGTGGAATTCTAGATTAACAATCACATGGAGTTCCCAAACAATAACCAAATGCCTCCCAATCACCAAAATTTTCAGTTAAATCAAAATAGGAGGGCTGGAATTAAATGGACTACAACAAAGAATTGGACAACCACAAAGAGTGGAACAACATGTTGAGGAGGAGATTAGGAGTAATCATGAGGAATTGCAAATAAGAACCATGAGGGATTACCTTAGTCCTTCGTGGTCATCTACCCCCTCATGCATCCTTCTTCCCCTTGTGGCTAGAGAGTTTGTTGTTCGGCCAGGATTGTTACCACATCTCCCTCACTTTCATGGCATAGAAAATGAAAATCTTTACCTCCATGTAAAAGAATTTGAAGAAATTGTGTGGACGATGTTGGAACACAACCAAAGAGAGGATTTCGCTTACATCAAACTTTTCCCATTCTCTTTAAAGGACAAGGCGAAGACTTGGCTCAACTCTTTGAGACCAAGATCTATCACAAGTTGGGGGGGAGATCCTCAAGGAATATTTCAAGAAATTCTTTCCTGCACATAGAACAATTGCTTTAAAGAAGCAAATTCAAAATTTTCCTGAAAAACCCAACGAATCTTTCTATCAGTGTTGGGAAAGATTCAAAGAATTGTTGAGCTCGATTCCCCATCATGGCTACGAGCCATGGCAACTTGTGAGCTTTTTCTACGAGGGAATGTCTCTTAAAATGAGACAATTCATCGAAATGATGTGCAATGGGGACTTTTTGAGTAAGGATCCTGATGAGGCATTTGAATACTTTGAACATATTTCTGAAAATGCTCAGTCATGGGACACCTCTGCCCCGAATGATCGAACAAGGAACAATCAATCCACGAGAGAAGGGAAATATCAATTGACAAACAATGAGCATCTTCAAGCGAGGATCGCTCAATTGTCTCGGAAGCTTGAGTAGTTAGAGGTGAGAAAGGTGCATGAGGCGACCACCCAACCTAAAGTGGAATCCTCTTGCACAATCTATGAGAGTCAAGAGCATAACTTTCATGACCCAACCCTAATCGGGGTCCATGACCAGCCAACGAGAAAGCTCGCAAAGGCCTACTAATAGTGAGCTTAGGGATTTCGTAACAATAATATAGCGGAAGCGTTGAACAAAACCCAGTGTGCATGATTTTTATTAATGATCAGTAATAATACATTAAAAAGGGAGGCTTATAAATTGCCTCTACAACAGGGGTACATCAAAGGGAGATAGTGATAAAACGGAAGTGTAGTAAAAGGCTAAGCTCCAAGGTATTCTTCAACAGTTCCTGAAAAAGGTTTTAGAAAATACATAAGCTAAAAGCTAGAGTGAATCACAATATATCAAGGCTACAAGTTTCCATGGATAATAATACATTATCAAATCATCTTTCCTTCCTTTTTGAACATAATACATGGGGCTTATTAGCCCAAAAACCTGTATCTGTATGTGAATTTCCAAGTCAAGCATATGCCCTTCTCAATGTCCTTCCGCACATAGCTTACTTTTGTTTTCATGTTCATTCCCATATTCATTCGATATTCCAACATGATTTTATCATGCTGCTATTCACGGTTACCAGTAATCCCTGGGGAGCTACCCCAGATAGCATAAAATACAGAGTCGTGATATCACTGTGATCAATCTGGCTATTGATCCCTTATTTCCCCCTCCTCGCCGATTTCTGACTCTGCCCCCGGCGGTGAGCTACCGTGTCACCGTTCATGCCGTTCAATCACAAAACCTTTCCTGTTTGTCAATACATGGTAATAGAAGAAGAGTACATGCTATTTTCTTTTTGTGAAAGGTCAACATAATAAAGTGAATGCTTAATAGCATAAGACTATATTCTCAAATAATTAGCATGTTTAATAAAACTGTACGAGTAAACAAGATATACAACGATTCACCTTAAATCTGGGAATGATCTTCTACTAACTTTAAATCCTCAAATCTGCCAAAAGATAACTTAGAAACATCATTTCTGGGCTTTAATATGATTCATACTATCTAACACTATTCTGCCGAGCTGGGCTACCACACAGGTCTGGCCGAACTTCCATTGGTCGGGTATCCCAGCGTCTGGCCGAAGCATTCTGTCCGAAGGATAGTGGCCGACTGGCCTAGTTCGGGAAATTAAGCAATGATTGGTCTGGGGTCATTCTAGACCAAAGGGCCTTACTGCCGAGCTCAGTGTTTGACTTTAAATATTTTCATTTGATTTGCCGAACAGCCGAGCAGAGGGCTGTCGGGCTTAAGAGTTGGCCGAGCAGAGCTCTGCCGAGCTGGCAGGATGCTGGGACGAACGTGTGCTGAGCTAAAGACTCTTGTCGAGCTGAGAGCTGGCCGAGCAGAGAGTCTGCCGAACATCCAGAAGGGCTGTCAGGCTAAGGTAGTGCGGGGATGTGAGTGTTCGAGCAAATGATTGGTCGAAATGATTTGTAAGGCCATATTAATGGTTTTCGGAATATTTACCTACCAAGTTGAGGCTCAGCCAACCTAAATGGGTCGGGTCTGTAGAACCCGTTCTCACTAATCAAATTAAATTAAGATAATTAAAATCATTAGAATAAATTAATAAAATTTCCCCAAAATACTTCCAAAAGTCTTAAAATATTAAAATAGAATTTTAGGAATTTTCGAGGAATTTTCGGGGTCAAAATAGAAGAAAACCAAAATTTTGGGGGAAAAAATGCTTTCGATACCAGTATCTTAAAAGCCAAGATACCAATATCTTGGACCCTCAGAGTAATGGCAGAAGCTGCCATGGCAGAGAAGACGAAGGGCCAAACTTGAAACTCTGTGTATATTGATTTCGTATCCTATTCCCAAGTCTTGACTGAGCAAATACCAAAGGGTTTGTGTGGGAATTCGTTGTCAGGGCTGTCAATATAAGTATTAGGCCTTTGTGTATCAAAAATCATTTTTGGTACAGAATACTCAGAACACAAAATGCCCAAAACCCTTCTATTCCTAAATTCGTTCCTGAGAGTTAGAGAGAATCCAATCCAAGGTCAGAGAAGTGTTGCTAGGAGTTCAATCAGTTGTTGTTCGAGTTGGTTTTGCCTCAAATCAGATTTTAGTCGGGAAGAAGAAGAAGATTCAAAAATCCCCCTCTTCGTCAAAATCAATTTCATTTAATTTCACCATCAATCCGAGGTAATTTTCATAATCTAACTCTTGCAATAGGTTCTACTCTTCATTAGGGTTCTATAGCAATTTAAATCATCAAATTTGGTTAAGTTTTGGTCATTTTCGAACATCACAGAACTCTATTGTCATCTTCTTCAAGTTCTACAGAAAGCTTTAGATACCGATATCTAGGTTTTCTTAGATATCGATATCTTAGCTTTGAGGCCTTGCGATATCTTGAGTTCCAGAAACCGATATCTTGGTTTTTCCTTAGATATCGATATCTTAACACCTAAGATACCGATATCTTAGGCTGTGTAGTCTGTGGTATCTTCAGACCTTAGAAACTGATATCTTGTGCAGACTGTAGAAACCGATATTTTTAGATTCTTCAAACCGGTATCTTGCAAAACCCTAGATACCGATATCTTAGCATCTAAGATACCGATATCTAGGTAATTTTTTAAAATGGGCAGAATAGTTATTTTGAACAGAAAATATTGAAAATATAGAAAATCATGAAAATTGTTGAAAAACAGAATTTTGTATAAGTTAAATGTTTCATATTCTAATTTAATAAATTATTGTTTAAATAGGTTCAGATCCATCACCGTCCGTAGCCGTTGATAAAGGGAAGAACATTGCTTGAATCACCGTGAGTATATTTTAAGAACTCTATAAATAAGATAGTAGATTAAATAAAAGGCATTTTCTACCAAATCATGAAAAAGGAAAGTGTTTTTGTGAAAACTGTCGCTTATGGGAATAATGTGGAAAAAGAGAAAAGTATGGAAAATGATGTTCATTTATGATTTCGAGAAAGATGGAAAGAAAGAGGAAATACGGAAAATGGTTTTCATTTTATACTTCAAAAAGTATTTTAACGGAGTTATCATACTTATATAGCCTTGAAACCTACGTCGGGGTTTATGTCGAGGAATTTGTTACTGGCCTATATTGGCATTGAGATACAGTTATATATATATATATGCACCTGTAGGTTTGGGTGCTAGTACCTTACCGCTGGGAGGAGGAGCGGCCCCTGAAACTCATGACCTGTGTATTCATCAGGCATGTTTATTTGGGCGACAGATCTGGAAATAACGCTGGTCACCGGATTTGAATGACCCTTGGCTATACTAGTATTTTATATTATATAAGTGGAAAGAATTAAAAAAAGGAAAGATATGAAAAAGATCCCTTATTCGATCTTGTGATAGTTGAATCAATATTAGATCCAGGAAATGTGGAAACGTAAAAGTTATGGAAAAACACATATTATTATTATATAAGAGGAAAAAGGTTTTGGAAAGTGTAAAAGCAACATTTATTACTTCTTTTTAAATGGAAAATCTTCACTTGTACAGATTTTGAAAGAAAGGAAAGTATCATTTGAAAAAGGAGAAAATCACAAGAAAAAAGGAAAAGTGTTTGAAAAGTATAAAGAGTTTTGTCACACGTTTACTTCCTATTTATTCTCTTCTTTTATATATTCACCACGTCGTCATGCTGACGTGTTTTTACATGCTTTTTAGGTGACCACTATTAGAGTTCTACCTTTCCAGCTACAGGGTTGTCAGAGGTTCTTTCAGTTACAGTTCCCGCTAGTAAATGTTGTCTCTTTTTAGTTTGCAGTAGTTTGTAGTAGTCTTCAGTTTTTGTTGTACTGTTCTCTTTGATATTTTGGGCCGGGTCTTGTTTTACTCATTTGTTGAGCCCAGTGGACTACAGTTGTACTCAATTTTTCTGTTGGCAGTTCAGTTTTTATTTTCAGCAGTTCTTTACTTCCAGCTGTGTTTAGTTGTAATCTATTCCTATGACACTGCCACGTCGCCAATTCGGTAATTACCATGATAATTATCGGGTCGGGTCGTGACACGTGTTTTTGGTATCAGAGCTTTAGGTTTAGAGGTTCTGTAGACTGTCAAGTCAGCTGAAAGGTGGAAATAAGGTGTCATCAAGAGTCTAGGACGTAAAGTAATTGTTTTAAAAATCGCTAAGTGTTGTTTTCTGTTATAACCAGAGTCATGGCAAGCAAGAATCAGCAATTTGGTGATGATGCATCTTCGGCTTCTGTTGGTCAGAGGCAAGATAGGCAGAATGTTCCGGAATAGGGCCAACCTGAGTTTGATCCATTGAGACAGATGCAGGAAGTTATGTTGCAAATGGCTCAGAATCAGGTGAGGTACTTTGAGAGGCAGCCTGTGCCTCAAGTTCTGGCGCCTAGGCCACAGGTGGATATCAATGCATCCTTGTTCAAGAATTTCAAGGCTATGGATCCGCCGAGCTTTTCTGGTACAAAAGGTGAAGAGGAGGCAGAGAATTGGTTGAAGAAGTTGAGAAAGATATTTTCTATCCTAGAGGTTGCTGACAATGACAAGTTGCGT
>NMUG010000076.1:0-29193 GCA_002855965.1 Monotropa hypopitys
CTATTTCTTAACACTATTTTTTTCAAAAATGGTTTTCAGAAACAGTTTTCAGAACTTAATTTCCAAAAAACTCTTTTTTTAAAAAATAGATTCAAAACTCTTTTTAAAAAAAATAGATTCAAAACTTTCTTAAAAACTATTTTTTAAAAAATTATTCCATATATAGGTATAAATATCTATTATACAAAACACAATGTTGTCCCGGTTATATATTGATTTGTCCGAGTTATACATTTTCTCCCTTTTTTATGGTCACATCATCACAAAACACATCAGCTCATTTTATGGCAGGGTAACTCAGTGAGTTTGTCAGATATTTCTCTCTTGACTCCTGTTGTAGTCATGACATATGTTTTATTTTTATCAGAAAAATGCAAATCTGAGCCTATTTAAAAAAATAATTTAATAGTTGCAGTCATGATGCGTGTTTATCGAGTACTGTCGCCCCGTGCCATCGACACGGACATGAGTTTGAACTATCAATATGAGTGTCGAAGGCACGAATCAGTGCCGAATGCACTACTAACACTTAGACTTTTACCGTACTCTTATGTATTGTGTTGCATTTTGTATTCTATCGCCACTCATCATCAGTGCCAACGGCACGAATCAGTGCCGAATATACTATTAACACCTGAAATTTTATCGTACTCTTTTGTATTGTATTACGCTTTTTATTCTGTCGCCCCGTGTTATTACCACGGGCTATCACTAGTATATATATAAGGTAAGGCTCCCAAGACCAAGGAATTAGATCAAGTTTTGGACCAATGGCCTAATCTAACTATTTTCGGGTCTCACTGTGATGATCCAAACAATTAATAATGTTTAAATAGATAAAATATAACACCCTGTAAAAATCCAGCTCAATCGGATATCGTTAAGTGTTTGATCTAAATAATTCTACATAAAACTGATAGAAATTGGCGTTATACAAAACTGTTTGGATCGAGCACTTATCGATATCCGATTGAGTTGGATTTTTACAGGGCTATATATTTTATCGATTTGAACAACATGAACGGTTGGATCATCGCAGTGGGACCTATAAATGGTTCGATTAATCATTGTGGTCTAATATTGGTTCTATTAATTGGTCAACGGATCCGTTCCCTATATATAATATAGCTTCCTGTGTGGACATCCACATTTTAATGAAATATGAACATTACTTTTTCGATCAAATCTTCATGATCCAAACTGTCTAATGTCTTTAAAATATGTTTTTAAGGGTTCATTCAAAAAATCGCTAAAAATGACTGGAAAAGGCTTGATCCGAACAATTTTTCTTGAATTTTTATCTACGGTCTGTATAAACCTGTAAATTGATATTCTAACATGTAAATTGAAGAACCTACCAATTTATATTCTATTCCACAATCAGGGATCAGGTTCCCAGCTGCCACCACTGCCTGCAATATACTTTTCATCACATACCCACCCCCTTGAATAGGAAACCATCACAAGTTTATAATCTTTCTTCCGTCCAGTAGCAAGTTCTTCCACTCATTCTAAATGCAGACTTAGGCAGTATTTACGTTCAATCCACAATTTACCATGTAGCCCATTTCAGTTCACAACGTGGTCCTAAAATAGGTGATCAATGGCAAATAAAGTTGCAAAAAGTCAGTGTACAGATTTTGAGACCATAATTGTACTAACTTTGGTCTTTATTGTGCAGAGAAGTTTAGATTCAGTGCTGAATTTGTTGAGATGAGGCGTCAAGCATTGGATATATTTGTTAACCGGATAGCTTCGCATCGTGAGCTTCAGCAGAGCGAGGATTTGAGAACTTTTTTGCAAGCAGATGAGCAGGTAATTATCTAATTTTGGTGGCTTAAAGAGGATAATAAATGTCCATGTGCTACCCTTAGAGTTATCATAAAAAACAGTCCATTGTTTATTTATATTTATATTTTGCAAGTTCCATGTGTCCAAAGTGGGTTAGTAGTAATTTTGAAAGATGAAATATTTACTCAACGGAGTGGTGGCTAAAGATTCCATCTTATAAACGTGAAGTCTTCAATGAATTGCCCTTTACGTGCTTTGAGATCAAAATCATAAATTAAGTTGTATAAGTGGTTATTGGTAAAAGAGGTTAATCGAGAGAAAGAGAGAGAGGGAGAGAAAGAATTCAGAAGTAGGGTTGCTGTGAGTTGAGGCGAGGAAGAAGGTGAATAGTGTTCAGCAGAGTCAGAAACTCAACATTTCGGCAAATCTTCTGAATTTTTATTCAGCAAATAGAGGTAACAATTCCAAATTCTAAAAATACAGTCTTGTTCTAAATCCTCTCTAGTTCATATGTTCAAAATTTGGTAGAAATCCATGAAGATTTGATAACGTAAATCATAAAAAAACCAGATTAAGGAACAAACCCAAAAGGTTGTTGTTCATATTCGAAGTTCTGTGAAGAACTCAGATATCGGTATCTGGTTTGGCCGGGATACTGGTATCCTAGAAAGGGTGCAAGAAACCGGTTTCCCAGCTACCGTATCAGCTGTGGTATCTCGGGCAAGAACCAGAAACCGCTACCCACTATGCGGTAACCCAGCTGCGGTATCTGGAGCCTTGGTTCAAGATACCGGTATCTGGGTAATCGCAGATACCGTTATCTGGTGCTCGGGTGGAATCTGTGAACTTTTGGAAAAATCGTCAAAATGGGTTTTTTGATATAATTTTTAGTAGGTTATTAACAGAAAAGAGTCTATATTTTGATATTAGTGTATTTGGGGATTGTGTTAGGTATTGAAAGGCCATCATCATCAAATCATCGGGAGAGAAAACAAATCATTCGGTAAATTGTCATTATAAAGGTGAATACTTTATATAGATATGTATAATTTAGATAAGCTAGTACTTTTCCTAGTATAAAGTGTTTTTGTTGAAATGTGTTGAGAAAATATGTTAAAAACTACGGATCACATGATTTTGAAAGAAAAGAGTTGAAAGGAGTTGATTTGAAATATAAAGTGTTTTGGTAAAATAATGTTTTGGAAAGAAGAAATAGTTTAAAAGGAAAAAGAAACTGTCTTGAAATAAGAATGTTATATGTTGTTTTGTTTTGGAAGAGATATAAAGAGATAAATAGATGGTTTTCGGAAGATGAAAATGTTTTCGAAAGAGAAGAAAAGAATGTTTTAAAGATTCATATCATGCTGTTATAGCCTTGTAGCCTAGCCCCAAGGCTAATGTAGGGGTGTTGTCTAGTCCCAAGGCAAATGTAGGGACGTTGTGTCTAGCTCCAAGGCAAATGTAGGAGCTATTGTTGTTCTCTACCGCTGTGACGATATTATGAGCGGCCCTTGGTTCATATCCCCTGTACCTATCGGAATGATTCGCGAGTTTACAGATCTGTCATAACGCTGGCTAGCGGAATTGAATAACCCTTGGCTATTATAGTTATTGAGATGAGTTGTGGGTTTTGTGATGTGATGAGATGTAATGAATGAGACGGATCACTGGAAAGAGTTTCATTAATAAACTTGATAAATAGGAATTGGTAATTCAATATGGGAAATGGGATTTTGGCGTGCGTTAAAGGAAAGAGTATTGGAAAAATGGAGTTTTGGAAGGAAAATGTGAAATACTTTAAAAAGGTTGAGATTTCTAAAAGTAAAGGTTTTCTTTATTAAAAGACGAGTTTACTTTGGAATAGAAGGCATATATTGAAAATAGTGATCCCTAGATATTTTTACTTATCTTTATTATGCATTTCTATACGTATTTACCAGCCTTCGTCGCTGATGTACGTTTGTGCTCCTTTTTTTAGGTATTGGAGGCTAGAGTCTATAATTTAGTCCAGTCCATCAGTTGAGTCTCAGTGATGTCAGTAGCAGAGGTGTTTGGGAGTCTTTTATTTATCCTTTGATGTATCTGAGAGATTGTTTAGCTCTTACATTGAGTATGCTTTTCAGTTTATTGAGTTATGTTGTAGTAGCTGTTGAGATGTGGTGGTTGAGTTGTATTGGACATGTTGTCCAGAGTTTTTATTTATTTTGTGTCTGTATTATCTGAGATTTATAATCAGATCAGAGTTTTTATTTCAGTTGTCGTGTAGTGGGTGGTATTTAGTTGATGCTGTCGCCACGTGTCATCTTTGGATAGCTGACTTTACAGTTATCAGGGATGAGGCGTGACAGATATAATGCCAGGTCATGAGACATATAGTACAGTAGTATAGACCGTACCGGACCAACAAGGTCAGAATGAGAATACTCTAATTAGCCGGACCAAGGCCTTGGTGGCAGTAGCATCATGGTTAGGCGGACCGTAGGCCTATAGTGGCAGTATGGGTGATAGATTAATCCCGTTGGTACGGGAAATCACGGTCTCTGGACCACGACATGTGTAGGCGGGAAGTATGCTAAAGAGCATGCGAGGACGGTAGTCCGAATGACGTCGGATTCTAGAACATGGCGCACGTAACTGGACCAAATGGTTAGGGAGGCATCTCGCAAGGATCTGAGAGGATCCCACACATCTCGCTGATTGACCGGGTATTACGGGAGCGTTACACTTCTGGGAATCGCATCGGGAATCCCGGATGGGATTGGGCGAGTTGCCTTATCTGGAGAAAGAAGATAATTATGAATACCGGGCACATATCGAATGAAAATGTACATGACATTTGTAACCCACAACTCTACTTTTGTCTTTTTCTCTTGCTCAAGATTCTCTCTGACTTAGGCATCAGAGTGTCTTTCTGGCGGACGACGTCGGGTAGCACTAGTAGTGGTTTGTGGTTGCAGGATCTTTTGTACCGACAAACCCAAGACCAGAATCAACTCAGTAGAAGGTCCATTCGAGGTTGTGGTCCCCGGAACTCACAATTGGCATCTCCACTGGGAAAGAACAGAAGCGACTCCGTTGATTCCGATCACCATGCTACTAGAAGAAACAAATATGCAATAAGAAAATCCAGAGGATTCCATCATCCTTCAGGCGGTAAATGGGACAACCCCGCCTCTTGATGTGGCTGGAGGCACCAGGGCTGCGGGAACAAACGTACCAGAGAGACCCCTGAAGGACCAAGGTTCAAATGCATATATCCGGACGCTGGAAAACCAGATCGACAAGATGGATGCCATCATCCTCATCATTCAAGAAGATGTTCTGCGACTGAAGACAGAGCTGCAAGCCCGGAAAGCCCGAGATGTGGGCCGATCAACAGGAAGGAGGTTCAGTCACATGACACCTTCTCCTGGCAAGAGGGAGTACCATCACCGACATGCTCCGGTACGGGAAAGACTGGGGGATCGGGCCATACGAAAGGGAAAGAGCTGACTTCTTCGAGCCGGAAGGACGTTAACAGGACCTTATCCTTTCAACGCCTTGGTTACAGCGATGATCCAGTTAACTGCTCTACAGCAAGCTGGGAACCAGACAAGATCAGCAACGACACGACCTCTCACGAAAGCCAGTTTGAGAGGCAGGAAAGAAAAAGGAAAGACTGGAATGAGGATGCAGCGGTCAAGCGGCATGCTTCGGTCCATTCCCGATCACATATATGGCGAGGGATCGAGACACTCTCATACAGATCGCAGTGAGACACACACGCATATATGGGATTACATCTTTGAGTATTCATTCACATATCATGTGTGCATCCTTTTGAGACCGACATCATTTTTGTTCTTGAATCTACATCAACTGTTGAAGACGTGACTACCAAGGACGAAGAAGATTCGGAGCTGTTTTGATACGGAGATCAGTGCTTGGAGCATTGTGGTTGCTGTTTGATTGCAAAAGAGACTCTGGGAGTCAAGGATCGTTGGAGCTAGGCCTTGGGGTAAAAGTCTGTATCTCTTATGTCATGTACCTTCTGTGATTAATAGTAAAATTAGGTAGTACGTCCGTGGTTTTCGATTAGGGACTCATTGATCCCTAAGTGTTTTCCACGTAAATTTGGTTTCGATTGCTGCTTTATTTTTCGTTTATTCTCTTGCTGCATGTACTCTTACTTTGATTAAAAATTAAAATCAGTCATTTAAATTCAAAGATTAAATTTTTAATTGGCCAACCTATTCACCCCCCTCTAGGGTTTGGTCTGCTTCCGTGAACTTTTATATTATTTAAATAATCTCATACTCCATTTGTTGTATTATACTTTGAAAAATTCATACCAAGACTGGGCTCCGCAAAGTTATGAAACCAGGTCAGAATTTTGGCATCATCTCTCTTTCATATGGTTAAGGCAATTGCATAATCTTTGGCATTTTCATGAGATGGTTTGGCGGTGGTACCGGTTACATGTCCCCGCAAACCTTGACCTATGACAAACTTTTTCATGACACGTGCCCAATAGGAATAATTGGAGCCTTTGAGAATAATGTTAATACTACTGGCTTTGTCTTCTGTCATGATAAAGACCATAGATTTCGGGAAAAAATGTGAAACAAAACCAAGCCGGCCCTAAACTGTGATTTTGGAACTGCCAAGAGAACAAAGAGAGAAAACAGATCGTAAAAAGAAAACAGGGTTGTGAGTGGCCGGAGTCCTGAGATTTGACGCAGAGGTCGATGAGGGAGATCTGAGGTCCGACAAGTTCTGGTCGGAGGTTGATGAGGGTCGCCGGAGGGGCACAGACCAGATCGAGAAATAGCAAGGGTTTCTGAGGGAGAGAGAGAAAACATGATCTGCCCTTTCTAAGAGAAAACACGATCGATAATTTAGGCAAGTGCAAGATAATGGTCGCCGAGGTACGACGAGTGCTCTGCAAGTGTCATCGAAGTCCGAAAAGGGCTATGCGAGGATGAGAGAGAGAGAGAGAAGGGTGGCTGGGTTTAGGTTTTTCGGAGAGTTGCTGGTTGGAGAGGATCGATGAGGGAGAGAAAAGGGTCGTCGGGTTGCTGGAAAGGTTCGACGAGGATCATCGGAGCCGAAAGTTCGTTGGAGTGCTGAAACATTGTGCAAATTTTTGTAGAAAGCCCTAGGGCTCTAATACCATATGAGGGAAATGAACTTGTATTTCTTGTATTGAATGTGAGCTTACAAAGAGAGTATAAATAGCCAAAAAATGGAAATAACCCTACCATAATTTCTTAATCAAATCCTTTGATTTATGCTAATCAATCCTAATCAGATTCTAATCAAATCCTAACCATATTTTATGATAGTACCTAAAATTTAAGATAATTTACATTTATAGAGAGAAGGGTAGGGAAAAAGGTATTGCATCGGAGACGGGTTTTTATGTTTTTTCCCAAAAAAGGGGTTGGGTAAGGAAAAAGGTTAGAAGTAGAGATGCTGTAAAGCGCTTTAGGATAAGTTAGTAAGATAGAATTTGGCCAATTCACTAGTAGAGACAAAATCAAATTGAGACAGTTGCGAACAAAGTTGTCAAATTGTTAATCGAATCAAAAATCGGAGGAGCCCTTTTCTGAATTGTGAGTTCCATTGTTTCTCGAGAGTCGTGGATCAGTTCGGGGTGTCTTGGGATGGCCCGGGATGAAGTTGGGCTTCAAAGCAAAATTGGGTGCATGTGCACCGATTGGTGCACCGGTGCAAAGTGGCTCTACCCAGTTGTACCGGTTTGTACACCGGTGTAAGGTGGTTATACTGGACACTTTGCACAGTTGCACTGGTTGGTGCACCCTGAATTAGAAAAATTGGTCGTCTGCACCGGTGCATGCACCAGTGCATAGAGGCTTCTGAGTGACTTTTTATGCTCATTAAGGGCATTTTGGTCTTTTCACTTGGGGTCCATATATATACCACTGTGAGCTCGAAAACTCTCATTTTTCAGGTTTGGCTCTCTCTCTACCTCCCAAGTAAGTCTTCATCTCTCTCTCTCTCTCTATATATATATATATATATATATATTCCTCTCTATTCTCTCTAAATGTTGAAGTTCTTCCCCTATGATTTGGCAAGAATCCCGTTCATTAATGTCAACGAGCACGGCGAGGGCAACGCATCCATGGTCTCGGTTCATGGTACCTTGAAGAATCCCTCATTTAGGGATTTTGAGACTCAATAGCTTCGTTGGATAAATCTCTTTTACTCCCGTGTGTATGTATGCGATAGTCTTCATTTGGTTTATTTTGGTAGTTCATGTGTCTAGAATTCTTATGGTGGCCTAAGGAGTGTCTAGGCTTGTGTTGTGGTCAAACACTTCTGGCTATGTGGTTAGGAAAGGTTTAGGAAGTTCAAATGAATGGTTATTGAACTTACACCCACTAGGTGTTTGATGAAATGCCCAAGGGGCTTGTGGCTTAAATTTGTGGAGTCGAAGTGTTGAATTATGATCAATTTGAGTTGACGTATTACCCCTAGAACAATGTGAGTATTAGGTGCATGATGAAATGCATGAATGAGTTTTGATGTTAAATTGTGGTTGCGGGAAGTCTAGGGAAGTCAATGGTGTCATGAAGTGGCCTTGGGATCCTTGAATTGTAATCGAGTCGAGCTTTGGGGCAATATGATGATAAGTTATCTTGGAACCTATGTATGGATGAATTGGGCGATAGAAGATTTAGATGGCATTGGTAGACCATTGGAACTCATTGGACACCAAGTGTTCGATGAAATTCCAATAATGGTCGTTAGATCAATTTGAGTGCATACATGACTTGCCTAGAGGCCTTGGAGTAGGAACCGAAATGTGGGATGGTTGTTGGATCCCCTCTTGTATCCTTGGTGTATTGACTTAGTTGGAAATTTGATTGGTAAGGCATTGATAAGTAAGGTAGTCCCTCGTATTGTTGACATCTCATCGAATTGGGGAACGATAGACTATTTATACGGGAATGGACTTATGATGGGATTCCCTGGATGGTCGCTCCATCCACGACATTGTGCACAATGGTGGTAACTTGGCCGTCCCAACGAGTTTGGGAACGACGGACGGAAAGGATAGTGAGTTGACGAGCCACTATACCAGACCCACTCAAATATGATACGATCCTCAAATATTATAAAAAAGGAAAAGGATAGGATAAATCAAGAATAGACTTATGATGTGATTATTGGATTTATCCATGTAACAACTTATTGAAACGACTTTCAAATACAATGGAAGGAAAATGAAAGGGTAAATCAAGAACGGACTTACGATGGGATTCTTGGATTTATCTCTATTGCAACGTAATGGAACGCTTCTCAAATATGATAAAAGAAGATGGTAGGATAAATCCAGAATAGACTTATGATGGGATTCCGATATTTATTTATGTTGATTTTTAAAATTGAATAAAAATACATATTTGAGGTCCCAATAATTGATGTTGTTTCAAAAGCTAAATTGATGATCATGTGGTCTAATTGACAAGACAATTACTTAAATTTTAAGAGATATGGGTCCTAATCCCTTCGTGATATTTCTACAAAAATGACTATAACCATCACAAAATCCACAACTTCCAGCAATTTCGAATATACAAACAATACATGGTTTATAGTCTAAATACCACCGATAGTTGCATTGCATGTTGCGCCCAAAAAATATCATCTAAAGTCCAAACACAATTAAAGTAAATAAACTATAATTTATTTCATAATATACACATTCTAATCTTCAAGATCGAATTCCATCCCATCATAGTCATCATGCTCATCATTTGGCATAGATGCTTCATCAAACTCCTCTTCCTCCTCTTCTTCTTTCTCTTCAATGACTTCATCATCATCAACCACTTCAATTTCTTCATCATCCGACTCGGTCTTTTTCCCCCCTTTCTTTTTGGCATAAACATTTATATTTCTTGGCCATACATTCAAAGAAGTTCTTGAGTTTAGTTTAAGTGTAATTATAAAGGGTTTAAATTGAATATAATAATTTGGAACTTTTAATTATACATCTCTTTCTCTTTTGGCCACAAATTTCATCTTTTTTGAAGCACTCTTGGATGTCCATCCATGAATGGTCTTCGGGTAGAACGGAATCTTCTTGCTCGGTATCTGATAAACAAATCGGATCATATGTCTCACCCCTCTCTTGCCTTTTTGCTTGCCTTAACTCAAGTTGCATGTTGTAATTTACAAAAACCAATGCGTTCAACCGTTGTGCTTTTAAACGGTTTCTTCGTTTTGAGTGGACATCAAAAGTGTTCCAATTTCTTTTGCATCACGTTGCACTGCAAGTGCCACTTAGCACTCTCATTGCTAGTCGTTGAAGTTCAGTGTACTCTTCTTCATAACTCTCCCACCACAATGCTATGATCGATTTGTCAAAAAAAAATGTCCTTAGAAAAAAAGTTAATAATTAATCATTGTAATTGAAAATGTAGAATCACAACAATCATTACCGGGTTGCTTCTTTTCTCTTGTCAAAATAGCCGTACTCATACCATACATACCCTCAGCTTGTTTGAACTTCTCTAATTGTTCACCAATCAATATCCCTGTGTCTATGTCGGGGTACATTTTCTCAATAGTAGTAAACAAGTCATTTTTTACTTTTTTATCAGCAACAAAATTTGAACTATAATGAAACCTACAATAAACAAGTAAATGCCGTTCCATAAACAAAGAAAAATAGTAGACAAAAAATGCTTTGAACAAAGAATGAAAGTACAAGTAAAAGTATACATAACTTACTTGGGATTAAGGTAGTATGCCGCCGCATGAAGGGGTCTATGAAGTTGATAATCCCATCTCTTATCTATAATCTTCCAAATTCTTTCATATCTACCCTTCACATGGCCCAAATTTGAGGCTATTTTTTCCTTCGCTCTATCCATAGCCTCGTAAATGTATCCCATAGCCGGCTTAGCATCATTATCAACAAGCCTCAAAACATTTACCAAAGGTCGAACACATTTCATGCAAAATTGAATTGCTTTCCAAAAATTTTGATCGTATAAAATTATCCCTTGCACCTTTGTTCCTGCCAAACTTTTACCATATGAGCTTGTACCCCATTTTTCCGATGCAAACATAGCTCTACGTCTATATTTTCTTTCATGGAAGTTTTTTAAGGTGAGATAAGCGGTAGCAAACCTCGTAATTGCCAATAGAGTCAACTCCATTTGTTTTGTGAATTTTCTAAAAAGATAAAGTACCTAATAATGCCTATAGATGAACACGGTGACTTCCCTTGCTTTTTCTAAAGTGTCCGTAAAAATCTTAAACTCGCCTATGTCGCTAAGCATTAAATCAAGACAATGAGCGTCACAAGGATTCCAAAATAAATTAGACCTTTTCTTCTCTAACATTTTCCCGGCACTTACATAAGCCGATGCACTATAGGTAACCACTTAAACTATGTTTTCTCCCCCAATTTCTTTTACCATATCATCAAGCAACTCACACAATGCTTCCACATTCTTGAATATGGCGGAAGTGTCGATGGATTTAAGAAAAACCGTACCACGTGGGCTATTGACAATAAAATTGGTAAGACTTCTAGACTTTCCATCAGTCCATGCATCGGACATCAATGGTACAAATTCTTTGTGGCCACAATACTCAAAACCAAACGGATTTTTGTCAATTTCACAACTGGAGAAAAATCAGTATAATCAAGACCTTTATGCTAAAATCCTTCGAAAACCAATCTCGCTTTGTAACGCCTGTTACCATCATGCTCCTCCTTGATACGGTAGACCCACTTATTGCGCAAAGCCCTTTTCCCAGATGGTAACTTGGTCAACTCCCAAGTCTGATTGTCTTCTAGTGAACTCATCCCTTTCTTCGTGGCCAACTCCCACTTGATTGAATCCACACTATGCACGACTTGGTCATGACATTCGGGCTCTCCACTGGTTGTGATCAAAATATAGTTCAAGGTAAGTGAAAATCGATAATGGTTGTTAAAGACCTTCTAATGGTTGTTCCAAGCGTGCTCTGCTCGACTGTAGGTTCAACAACTGCCATGTCACCTTTATCGCAACTCTGCTAATAATCACTCTCAAAAACATCATCCAGATCAACAACCTCAGTCTTATCAACATTTGGCAAAATAACTTTCGATTCTACCTTCAATCTATCCTTATACAACACATGTTCATTGAAAACAACATCCTTGCTTCTAATAAACTTTTGGTTCTTGTCATCCCAAAAGCAATAACCAATGTCGCCGCCGCCATAACCAATAAAAATACATTTATTAGATCGAGCAACTAATTTATTGCAAGCTGTTGAATCAATATGAACATATGCAATACATCAAAAAAACTTTAAGAAACAATAAATTTACCTCTTTACCGCTCCAAACTTCCTCGGGGATGTGCAAATCAAGAGGAACAAATGGTCCTCGATTTGTCAGGTAAGCGACAGTACTCACCGCCTCCGGCCAAACTGTTTCTGGCAACCCATCATGCACTCTCATGCTCCTTGCTCACTCATTCAAGGTACAATTCATGTGCTCAACCACCCCATTTTGCTATGGTGTCCATGGAATAGTTTCTGAAGCTTTATCCCATACTTATCATATAATTCCTTGAACGCTCCATCAATGTTCCGCACCATTGTCTGATCTTACGCACTTAAGCTTCAGACCCGTCTATTTCACCGTGGTTCGCCGCTTCTTGAAGGTTTCAAAACATCAGATTTATTCTTCAGAAAATAAACTCACACCTTGTTGTAGTTATCAATAAAGGTGATGTAGTATCTAAAACCACCAAGTGTTGAAATCGAAGAAGGCTCCCACAGATCAGTGTGAACCCACTCTAACTTGTTTGATTTCGGTGCCTTGCCAACTTTTGCAAAACTGGCTCATTTCTGCTTACCAAGGATGCAATCCTTACAGAGGCCAAAATCTATTGATTTCAAACTCGAAAACTTTCCCTTGGCCAATATATTCTTCATCCCCTTTTCACTCATGGGACCCAACCTGCTATGCCAGAGTTTTCTATCACAGAAGCGTTTGCAACCGCAACTGTATGCCCAATGCTTGACGTCATATACAACGTCCCTGTCTTTACACCTTTAGCCACAACCATTGCTTCCTTTGCAATCTTCCACTGACTGTTGGCAAAAGTAACTCTGTATCCCTATTCATCAAGCTGTCCTAAGTAGATGTGGAACATATTGAACCTTGTGCAATGTCCACTCAGATCCATTCGGAAGTCAGATCTTCATATCCCCCATACCCACAATCTCTAAAGTCTCACCACCGGCCAAACACACCTTACCAAAGTTACCTCTATCATATTTTTCGATAACCTTTTGATGCACTGAGGTATGAAAAGATGCTCATGTGTCTAAAACCCAAGAATCAATCGAACTATCAACTGACAAAAGCAAATCCTCAACATTACCCACAAAAACATTTGCAACATTATCATTTTTCTACTTTTTCTGCTCCTTATAGTTTTGTCTGTAATTACATGTTTTTCCATAATTCCAACAAGCAATTTTTTTCGATCCAGACTGTCCTGAGTTAGATTTACTATTGCCATTCCTCGATTGTGATCTACCCCAATTCCCAGAATTTCTGTTCGTACTCCGCCCTCTAGATTTAGTGTTTAAGGCCGCATCTGAACTAAAACTGCAAGACTCTCCAGAGTCACCCCTTTGAATCTCCTCGCTCAATATCAAGTTACAAATATAATCATATTTTAACTTATCTTTACCAGAAAAATTACTAACAACCATTCTCATAGCCTTTCAGCTATTGGGTAGTGATGCCAAGACTATCAAAGCTCTAATATCATCATCAAATCTTAACGTAAAACTACTGATTCCCAAAAGTATTAAACTCATTCAGATGACTACCAACATGAGTACCTTCATCCATCTTGAGATTAAAAAGCTTTGTTATCAGATGCACCTTGTTCTTAGCAAAAGGCTTCTTATACATACTAGAGTGGACATCCATCAAACCCTTGGTGTGGTTGTCTTTTTCACAACATTGTGTACAACTGACCAAGACAACGTTAATTGTACTATCCCCAATACCTTTCGATCCAAGGTAGTCCAGTCTTCATCCTTCATGATCTCTGGCTTGATCCCTTCCATTGGTGGATGAAGACCCTTCCCATAGAGGTAATCCTCTATCTGCATCTTCCAGTAGTCATAATCTGATCGGTTAAACCTTTTGATGCCGGTCGCTCTTCCAACTTCTTCTGTAGCCATTGCCCTTTACGAACCTGAGTGTTTTCATACCAGTTGTTGGGTAGATCAAGATAGGGGAGGGAAATATACGATCACGCTATTGCTTTGCGGAAGCGCAACAGACAAAGAATCATGAGCAAACCAAACATACAAACGAAAAACAAACACATACGACACAAAGGTTTACGTGGTTCCGATTCAAGCAAAGAACTTGATCGTACATTCACGGGTTGCTACAGGTGTTTCACTATGAAATCAACAGAAAAGAGTTACAAGAGATCGCTCACAGGATCTCAAAGACACCTCAAAACCCTCTAAAACACTTAGATTTCCGATTACATCATAAAAACTGCAACAAAACATACTTAAACATTATTAGACCTCCATACGCGCTCTTTCGGCACTTACGCGCTCCACAGTGCTCACGCGCCTTTCGAGAACTTCAAGGGCTATCCCTCCGTCTAGTTCGGACTTCATCAGTGCCAGCGCGGTGCTGGCACGCCTTAGCAGCACTGGTGTTGCGCCTCTGCGCCCCTCTTGTGCTTCGCAAGTGCGGTCGTCTGTTACATCCCGGACATAGAAAATAAGCCCAATTTGATTTCCAAGCTTCCAAGACAAGATCAAGCTTCATACCAACTCATACTACTTGCTGCTGCTTGACTTCGCTGCCTAGCCAAACCAACTCTATGAAGCCTGCAGAGTATGTCTATTAGTTTCCCTTGCAGAACAACATTTTCTCCCTTGCGAACCTTAAAAACTCTCCTTTTATATTGGAACTTGCATCCTCTTGACTCAAGTGTACCTAATAAAACTAGATTGGTTTGGAGACCTATCACGTGTCTGACTCCATTCAAAGCCACCTCGTGACCCCTTGCCATGCGAAACCTCACCGTGCCAACCCATACAACCCTGTTTGTCGCATTGTTGGCCATTATCACAGTTTTTCCGCTAGTAGCCTTGTATGATTCAAAGAGCATCCTCTTCGAATACATATGAAAGGAACACCCAGAATCCAAATTCCAATCAAAATTTCTAATACTTGAGGTAATGGTGAGCGTGTCATCCTCCCATTGAGAATCCTCATCGGTTGCTGCATTCACTGATTTATCCCTGCCTTTGTCCTTTTTGAACTTTTGACAATCGCGGGTAAATAGTAACACCTTATCTTGTCACCCCTTGACTGCGAATGCCCTATTGACTTGGAATTTGAATCCTTCTCAGCCGTCCTACCCCTGAAACTGGTACCATCTGATGCATTTAAAGCCCCCATGACTTTGTCGCCTTCCCTTTTCCGCATAGACTCATATGAAATCAGGGCAGCGATTACCACATCAATCACGATAGTATTCTTGCCATAGATCAGAGTAGTCCTGAGATGTTCGTAGGAAGATAGCAAGGAAACCAAGAGAATAATCGATTTATCCTCCTCCTCGATCTTCACCCCAATGGATTCCAACTCAGTGACCAACCTGTTAAGCTCGTCCAAATTGCCTATGAGATTCGCATCGTCGGACATTGATAGTGCATATACAACTGCTTCTTTAAGGATAACCTGTTTGTTGAAGATTTGGACTTATACCGCTTCTCCAACTTGTCCCAAAGCTCACTCGGATCCGTCTCGTTGATGACCTCCCTCAGCGAAGTGTTCCCTAGATATAGCTGAATCGTACTTAGAGCCATCTCCCTCATATCGCTTAACTTGTGATTATTGATGCCTTCCGTTTTCTCGTACACTTTCTTGAGAGCATTTACAATGCCCTCTCTCGTAAGAATAGACTTGACCTTCTATTGCCAAAAAGTGAAATCGTTGTGGCTGGTGAAGGGCTCAATTTGAAATCCCAAAGCCTTTCCAACCATTCCTCCTCTTCAAGTGTATGCAAACTGGTGCTTAAACCAAAAGCTCTGATACCAGTTGTTGGGGAGATTATATCCTCCAAGACCTCTCTCGATTCCCCCACACTACGTAAAAGACCGTAAGCAGTCAAGTTTTACCAAATACACAAGAAATAAAATGGTGACACAATGAAATAACGTGGTTTGACCTCCGCCTACATCCACAGACAAGAAAAGTACCTCTATATTGTGAATACAAGAGATAAAGAGTAAGAAGAACCTTAGCCCATGCTCGTCCCACTTTTTTACCTCTCACCCTCACTCAAACAATATAGTCTCTCTTTCTCTCATTCCTCTTACGAATTTCGACGCTTGTTGATTATAACTCTCATCTACAATTGATGGCTCTCACCAACCTTAGATGTCACGCCCCTTCTCGAAAACGACAACATAAAGGTCGCCCGACCACGGAGTCATGACTCAACATTACACTCTCAATATTCAATATCCACATGGATAACCACATTCACAAACATAATTAAACAACACAGCGGAATCATAATTTAAAACCTGAATATCTCTCTCAAGGAATTTAAAATAAAAGCCAAAGGATTATCACAAGGTTTAACGAGAACATCTCTCAAGCAATACTAGAAACCCTCTCCAAATAACATAACCACAGTCTCACAATCACCTGTTATCCATCTGTAACATAAAAATAAAGAAAAGACCCAACAAGAAGTAAAAATCTCCAATATCGCTACCCAAATGAGCACCTCTACCTAGCTTGTAGTGAACCCGCTAAACATCCTGATCTGGATATAAATTGCACACATAAAATAGCAAAGAATATACAGGAATATATTAGATACAAATAACAGTATGTGCAATCCACATGTGTAACAACTAACGTATCAAGTAAGCATGAAGGTTCATAATGTGTAATGCAATCTCGTATCATTGTATCTTTTTCCTTTATTTTATCTCAAGGGTTAATTCCCTTTTACGTTCACATGTTATATTAATTTTTATTAACCGATGGTCCGATTCCCATCAAACAAGTACATCTACTTGCAAAGACCTGATAACAAGTCTATAATCTCACATTTGGCCTCACAACTTATATCAAGCATGCCGGGATACATCCCACACTTGGCCTCACAGCTTAAGGGTAAACATACCGGGATACAGTTATTATATTCACCCCACACTTGGCCTCATAGCTTATTAATAAGCATGTCGGGGTACAATTATTATATTCACAAGGTTGTACAATTTTTATATGAATTCCACACTTAACTCGTGTCCATTTACACCGTTCAATTCTCATATTTACCCGTATTCGTTCTCTAGCACTTCTAATAATATGTTATTCATGGAATACTAGATCAAGTAAACATGCTTTAATACAAATGCATTGGTTAATCCACTATCACGAGCATCACATACTATGCAAATGAATCACATTATAATTGGCATGCTTTAACGTAAATCCCATGAAATTGAATAACATACATAAGCATGCTTTTTCTCTCATAAGTGTCATAAAGGAAACACATAAGTGAATCAACGACAATTAACCCCATAAACATGTAAGCACATAAGGATAACATGTACTGAAATGCATCTATCATACTCACCGAGAGCGAGAGATCTACGAAAGTGCTTATTGTTGTGCCGTCGAAGGCCCCAGTTCCTCACCTGTTCCAACTCTATTAATTTAGAACAGTGTATAACCTTAAATCACAAAACAATAACTAAGAGTCATTGAATTAAAAACTGACTTATTAAGGCTTCTGAAAGACCATTAAACCTTAGGTTATAGATCCCCGAACAAGCTCCAACCAAGACCCGAGCCATCCCTCAAACCTACCAAAAGTTTTTGAAAAATGACTCGGGGATCGGTCCCCATGGGTATGGGGGACCGGTACCTAAAACCCAGAAACCTCACTAACCAACTGGGTACCGGTCCCCGATGGCATGAGAGATCGGTACCTCTATCACAGAGGACCCGATTGTTAACAAGGTACCGGTCCCTGACGGTACGGGGTATCGGTACCTCCTGGGCAGTTTCTTAATCTATGCAATTTTTGACGAATTTGACTTCTCCCAAAACCATCCAAACTCGATTTTGTGTACATAACCTTAAAAACCTCATACACCAATGTCCTTCACTAACACCCTTGACCATTATACTCGAATTAGGGGACTTATACACATCAAACATGGTCTAGATATTAGATTTTTTCCTTAATCTCTTCAAACTTCATTAGGAACTTAATCCTATTACTAATCCCAGATTTCTACTAATCTTACTGGAAAATAAACAAACACAAGTAAGAGGCCTTACCATGAATTCGAATCTCTTGCAAGACTTGAGGGATTTCTAGATTCCAAACCAATTTTTCCAATTTGGTCTCTCCCAAACTCTCTCTAGTCTCCACAAGAATAAAACTGTGTAAGTATGAACTAGGTTAGGATTAACCCCTCCTTAATCAGTTTTAAGTTAAAAGGACACATTTGCCCCTTTCAAAACACTCCATCTCCCAAAATGCCACATGTATTTGCACTAAACACCTATATAATAGATTGCACTACTTGTTACACCCTTAAACATAAAATTATACTTCCATCACCTCCCTTATGAGATTAATTTCGTTATTCCTTTATTCTATTAATAATTATGATAATTTAAATCCACAACGAGACGAGTGTTACTTTAGTTATACAATCACTTAAGTACCCTCTGGTAGCACCTATATTCACCCTCACAAGTGTAGATGTGGTATTCCTTGGTCATATATGAATATTCCTGCAATTTTGTATATAAACGTAGCAGAACCGCCTTCGGCGCCACCTTGGCGCTCACATGCCCCACAAGCTTGTGCTCCAGTGCTCGCGCGCTCCAAGAGAGCTGCCCACTGTCCGTTCGATCCAAGCGCATAGAGCTTCCCTTTTTCTTCTTTTTTCCATTTTGAGCCTTCTATCAATTAGGAAACTGTTACGCCCCAGATTTTCAAATCAATTTTTTTGTAGCAATGATAAAATAGTAAATGGGGATAAACTACTTGCCATCCAGATGCATATCAGTTGAGATAAACATTACATAACAATAAGATACAAAAAGGGGAGAAACGAGAAGTACAGAGACAAAAGAAGTGCGGAAGTAAACTAAATACAATGGCTACTACAACTGAAATAACAGTACCAGAAAGTGTAAAACAAGGAAGGCAAGAGCAACGAAGCTCCCAAGAGAAAATTCGACAGCCGATCTGAAACTCCAATCCAAAAGCCTCCTATCTCTGCAACACTGGGGGAAAGGAGAAGAGGGTCTGAGCTACCACACGCTTAACAGGAAAACCTTATAACTACTAACAAGCATGGACATAGTGGGTGTGCGCCCAAGTGCAAGAAAAGAAACAAGGTAAAAAGGGTGCAAAAGAGACCTCAAGGTAGGACCAACTCAAGTACAAAACTGAAAGCAATGATAAACTCAAGTCCTCAAGGTCACTAGACTGCAAGAAGAAAGTCTCCAAGACACACTCGAAAGAGACTACAACTCCAACACAACTTGACCTTTAACACAGGGCTAGAACGACCCAAGAATTTACCAAAGGAGTCCAAGCTCTACACCAACCTAAGGACTCACTAAAGGAACCCAAGCACTACACAAAACTCACGGACTCCGTAAAGAATCCATACATTTCACCACCAAGGCATCAATCACTAATTCGTCTCAAATTTTCTTCCAACCTTCGACATCGTTAGAGATTTGGTTCACACACATTTTGAGATATATTTGAATGATTAGGGTAATATTTTTAATTCTCTCAACCTTAACGAAACAAGGGAGCCAAGGAATCCAATTAATCTTCATTATTATCTTTCATATTGTCTCAACCTCGGCAAAACATCAAGGGAGTTAAGATTTTATTATCAATAACCGTGCTCTAATAGATTTAGGTTGGAACTGTTGTATAAGCCAGCCAAGTATACCTCAGAGTTGCCCGATTTATCGGGAGGGCTCCAGTCAACCCCCATTGCGCAATGTTGTGGATAGAGACCATTTAGGGAACGAAATTCCCGAATATACCATAGGTATCTTCAACCCAAACCTTTAGATCGACATGTTAATATAATTCCCACTTTCTTTAATGATAGATTCCAATTTGAATGAGAATAGCCCTTGTTGGGCACATTCTCCATGTTTGACATCCATTGTGTATATATTGAATCACTTTATTTCTTTTCAAGTAAAAGCTAAACCTCGGCAACACCTCAAGGGAGAAGATCAAATATTTCTTTTTTTTTGTTTTCAATTAAGTGATTTCACATTCAACACTCAACCTTGACGAGATCAAGAGAGTAAATCAATCAATTCAACACCTTCCACCTTGACGAGATCAAGGGAGGTCCAAGACAAATCCAACAAGGTTCCAGAATTTTTTTCACAACCAACATGATTATAGGCAATAGGACTCTCTACCAATTTATGACACCAAGAGGTTAGAAAGGATCCCAAGATCATCCCGATAACACAAATCAATTCCAATGCACCTAGGAATGCCACACATAACCTAGATCAACCCAAGCTCCAATTTGGGGATGCCACCGAGCATAAGTAGTCCACGTGCTACCGAAGTTACCTAGAAACAATGTCGAAACAACTCATAACTACCGAGAATTGAACCTATGACTCACCCGAGCATTTTTTCAAACACATGGTGGCCATAGAATTCCGAGGCCACCCAAGGATACCACAAGTTCTCCAATGTCCCTACAACCTCAATAACAATCTACTAGACCTTATACAAGCACAAGGCTAGGATTAATTTACTTCCCAAATGATTCCATACAACTCCAAACCAACAAACCCTAGGGAAGTCTAGGGGAAGGTGACAAGGGGGAAGGACACAACTCACACACACACACACGTTAGGAGAGAGAGATTTACCCACCAAGAACACAAAATCTCTAGGTGAGAGATCCTTCACACCCGCAAAATCCACGCCCACCACGGGATAGCCTTTGAGAAGCTCGCCAATGTTGGTGAAGAAGTTTTCTTCAAAAGCCCTAGGGAAGGGACCCAAAATGAGAGAGAAAAAGAGAAAAAGTTAGAGATAGATAGAGAAAAACCCTAGAGGGGATGTCCTCGAATCTCACTTCAAAAGGTATGGAAGAGGGTAAAGGAGAACTCTAGGTACAAGGTTGAAGAAGACCTTATGCCTAGATTCCAAATAGGGAGAGAGATAGAGAAAAGAGAAGTTGGGAGGGGAGAGAAAACTCACCTGCGAGGTTTGGCGACTGGGAGAGAGAGACAACCCTAAAAATGACTTGGAAAAGCCCTAAATTGAGTATTTATACTTAGGAGAATTTTTCGAAAATTCCCGAATTTTTGACTCACGCTCTACCGGTAGAGCGGAGTTCTTCTACCGAAAGAACAAGCCCAACCAACACCTTAACTCTTGTTCTACTGGAAGAGCAGAGCTCCTGTACCGATAGAACTAGTCTCTGTTTCTCTGCCTTTCCTCAACTTCCTCTGCTCTACCGGAAGTTCTACCGGAAGAATAGAGCTCTGTTCTTCCTCCATCCGCAAACCCATTCTGCTCTATTGGAAGAGCGAAGCTCTTCTACCGGTAGAACATACTTCTGTTCTTTCCCTCTTCTCCTTTACTCCTCTTCCAGAAAACTAGGGCCTTCCCTTATTCCTTTCCCGCTAGCCCTTCTCCAACTTCCGGTAAAGGGAGGCCAGCCCTGCCCTTCTTCCGGAATCTCCCGCAATCCCTCCTTCCCTATTTCCGGTAAAAAGGGACAGACCCCTTCCTCTTCTTCCGGAAGTTGGGAGAATGCAAAAGTGGAAGTCTTTTGGGCTAGATTCTTCGTCTGGACTCCGGTTTGAACGATTCAAGTTGCGTTGGATTCACAACGGAATTCTCTACGACATTCTAGGATCAACCACACTCACAATCAAGAGAAGATTTTGAGATTAAAATTAATCAAAATCTATGGAATAGAATTTAAGAATTCTAAATTCGATTTATGAAATTCTAGATCGTCACATCTCATACCCCTTAAAAGAATTTCGTCCTCGAAATTGCATAGGATGGTGGCAAAATAACGCGAGACTAAGGAAAGAGTACAATCAAAACGGACGCTAACGGACGAGAATACTACGCCGCACCGATACCCCATGTATCTATAAGCACTTACAACATGATGCATACACATGCTCCACAATGCTCACCCACACACAACACAACACACACATCCTATTGCGATAACCGTATGATATTGATGATTTGTTTTGAGATGCCACGACTAGTAGTACTTTTCAAACCAATTCACACGTCAAGTATATATCACATAGTCAAAGAGAGAGACTCACCCACACCAAGATGCACATGTACTAGTCCAACAACATGGCATAGCATCATACTCACACCGAATCTAAATACCAATATGCATTCGTACTCAATTTCCCGCAATAATGGCATACGTAGCTTTCCAGGTCCAAGACTCTTACCGATGATTGATGAGGCGTCCGACACGAGGACATGCGACTGAAGGCACTACAAGGGGAATCAAAATTCCCTAACTTACTAGAATTTAACAAAGAGAATCAAGGGATCCACCACTATCGTTCAAGATACGATTGCATGAAATGGTCAACCGAGAAGAAATGAGGGAACTACTGGCATGATCAAATCAACCGACATTAAATAAAAGGGCACAAGACCACAACAAGTCAATCATTTAGAAACTCAAAGTCCGCTAACAAGATACTAGGGAAACCCCAAATTCCAACAAAAGTCAAAAGATACAACTAAAGGATTACAAATTTCACAATACAATTTGAATAGAATACAAGGAAGAGATCAAGCAAAAAAGAAATCACAATCCACCCTAGAGAGATGCCAATCAAGAACGAGACCAAATCAGAGACCCGGTCTTCCACGAGCACCAACTCTACGGGGACAATCTCTTGCCATATGGCAACCTCTCCACATGAGAAACAAGATGATGATGATGATATCAGCATGGTGCATTGAGCACGAACATGGCCCGGCTGAAGACATTTGTGACACACCACCTGAGATTTGAAGACAACACCCGGCTTGCGAGATGAGGAGGAGGGATTCACACTCCGACGTTTGCGCAAAGACTCGAATCAGTCTTGGCCCTGCTTCTTACCAAGACCTCCAGAAGCAGATGAACTTTCACTAGCAAGGTGGTGACGTGGCTCCCACGTAGGTACCATCTTTGCTTCATCAAAATAGGATTCAACGGCTCTAACACTTTCCAATAACGAGACAAAATTCTGAATCTGCCGACCCACAACAAATTGACGAATCGAACCACGCAAACCCTTTTCGAACATCCGGCACTTGCAATTCTCGGAACTAACTACCTTGGGTGCAAAATGAGATAATACTTGGAACTTCGAAGCATATTGGAAGACACTCATGTCATCTTGAGCTAGATTCTCGAACTGCGACTTCAGCTCCATACGAAAAGAGTTGGGAAAATACTGATCAGCAAAGATAGCTTCGAATTTCTCCCAAGACAAGCTCTCAGAGGGAGAGGCACTCAACGATCGACCACTTTCCATCAATGAACTCCACCATTCATTGGCCTTTCCGACAAATTGACACGCTACTAGGGACACTCGGTCAGGACTCTCAATAACACCCAAAACATCAAGGATCTTGCGAATTCGTATGAGCCAATGATTGGCTTCCATTGGATCACCTTCAACATTGAATTGGGGAGGGTTGAACTCCTTCAACGCGGCCAAGGCACGACTAGCATCCATCTAGATACCTCGCAAAGAGAACATAGGGTTCATTCAACAATAATCACACAAGAAAATATGCAAGGAATGTACAACTCTCACGGGGCATTTAAGCTCCCAAATGGGCAAGGATCCCAAAATGAACATATAACAAGACTTTGATAAGGACAAATACCCCACAAATCGCAAAGAGAACATATAACAACACTTGTATGAGATGCATTTTCCTTTTTAGAACATTATTTTAAAGTAACTGTGCTTTTGCTTGCCTTTCATCTAGAACTTAAAATATATATGTTCACACTCTAGTTTCCTTGTTTTTTGTGATGCTTGGAAATCAGGTAGCACGGTTAGCGGTCCACTACGATGCTTGAGGAGTTGGTGGTGCTTGGAGGATGCTAGATACTTGATTTTGGATCTTGGTAGATGGATTATATTATTAGAGATCTTTTACTCCTCAGTTGATTTTGGAGTTATCATTTGAGATGACTACTTGGAGATTTGGTAGTAGTTCGGTTCATTTTATTGCTAGCAATGTGTTATGGAAGAGAACTTTTAGTAATGACTTAGACTTGGTTCAGTTCTTTGTTTTCCTTGTGATTTTATGTTTCGAGGTTTTCATTTTTAAAATAAATAAAATTTATTCCGCATTTATTTTAGTCTGTGAGATTGAGATGTTACAGGGTAGAGGAAAACTCTAGGTACAAGGTTGAAGAAGACATCATGCCTAGATTCCAAATAAGGAGAGATAGAGAAGAGAGAAGTTGAGTGGGGAGAGAAAACTCACCTGCGAGGTTTGGCGACTAGGAGAGAGAGACAACCCTAAAAATGACTTGGAAAAGCCCTAAATTGAGTATTTATACTCATGAGAATTTTTTGAAAATTCCCGAATTTTTAACTCATGCTCTACCGGTAGAGCGAAGCTCTTCTACCAGAAGAACATGCTCTGCCCAAAACCCAACCAACACCTTAACTCTTGTTCTACCGGAAGAGCAGAGCTCCTCTACCGATAGAACAAGTCTCTGTTTCTCTGCCTTTCCTCAACTTCCTCTGCTCTACCGGAAGAACATGGCTCTTCTACCGGAAGAACAGAGCTCTGTTCTTCCTCCATTCGCAAACCCCTTCTGCTCTACCGGAAGAGCGAAGCTCTTCTACCGGTAGAACAGACTTCTGTTCTTCTTTCCCTCTTCTCCCTTACTCCTCTTCCAGAGAACTAGGGCCTTCCCTTCTTCCTTTCCTGCTAGCCCTTCTCCAACGTTCGGTAAAGGGAGGCCAACCCTGCCCTTCTTCCGGAAGTCCAATCCTTCCCTCTTTTTCTCTCGCAATCCCTCCTTCTCTATTTCCGGTAAAAGGGTACAGACGCCTTCCTTTTCTTCCGGAAGTTGGGAGAATGCAAAAGTGAAAGTCTTTTGGGCCTAGATTCTTCGTCCGGACTCCGGTTTGAACGATTCAAGTTGCGTTGGATTCAAAACGGAATTCTCTACAACATTATAGGATCAACCACACTCACAATCAAGAGAAGATTTTGAGATTAAAATCAATCAAAATCTATGGAATAGAATTTAAGAATTCTAAATTCGATTCATGAAATTCTAGATCGTCACAGAAACTCTTTCAAAAGGAAAATCTATCCCTTAGGAAATATATTCAAAGTGAATCTCCTCTCTTTAGCTAATACCCATGATTATGGGACTCTATCATAAATCAAAGTGTCAAAGTGTTAGCTACCAAAACTAACACATAATCACATGATTAATTATCAGAATGCCCTCGGAATAATTATCTCACATGGGTGGATTCTAACACAGGATTCCTTTCATACAAATGCCTAACATGTATATTTATCAATTGTAAGTACAGCCTTCAGAATCTATTAATCTCTTTCTAAGTGATTGTGAATCATGCATTCTCAAGAATGAACTCTAGTAACTGATCCTGATGGCGATATTATGTTACTTCTAGTGCTTAAAATGTGTAGGTACGTTTTGAGAAGAATTTATTATCCAAATGCCTAACATGAGTATTGATTGATTGGTACTATGTCCCCCCCCCCTCTCTCTCCTCTCTCTCTCTATGTGTGTGTGTGTGTGTTAATCACTATCATCAATCTGATGTCATGTTCTTCCCATATATTGCAGAAAATGGAGAGGGCCAGATCGCAAGAGACTGGTATTTTTAAAAAGAAGCCAACTGATTTGATGCAAATCTTCAAGGTAACTCACAGATAAAAGTATAAACAAATCTCTGTTATCTAATAGTAAATTGATTGCACAAATCTTTGGAGAATGTTGGAACTTGGATGCTAAGATGGGAAGCTTCTTCCTATTGTACAGTTCATTGCGGCCATAAAGCGGGAGTTTTTACGGATTGGTTTTGCATTTACCTTTGGCCTATACAGAGTCTTTTTATCTACCAAAAGACTGTCCAAACAGACCGTCTTTTAACATTTCTATAAAGACAAAAATACCATAATTAATTTTGCCCAAACGCACCCAACACACCAAACTCAGAAGATACTTATCAAGGGGGAAAATATCCACCCCCTAAAGTTCTATGGTTAATTGCTTTAAAGAATTGAGCTCGTATGTAGTAAAGAGGTGTAGGATGCCACATGATAAAGAGTAACTGTGAGACAGGTCCTGAAGTTTTTGGCTAGCTATGAGGTAGGTCCTGAAGTTACGATTATGAGTCCATAGCCCCAGTTAGGGTGCATGTATCTCTGTTGAACTATTAACATGCAATGGGACAAACTCCGAATTTTTTGAACTGTAGAAGAAGTGTTCCCCATTCCTGGCACGAGTTTTATGGCAACCACTATTAGAGAGTTCATACTTTTCTGAGTCAGACTTCATATCCCTCTTGAAGGATCTTGGTCTACATAGACTCCCACTTGGGCTTTTAGGGCCCCTCAAATGGAAACAATCTCCATTTGGAAAGATGAAATGACCTATAATGATTAATAAATTTTCATTTATTATTGACAGGACGTACAGTCTAAAGTGAGTGACGTTGTACTCGGAAAGGAAAAACCAGTTGAAGAATCCAACCCTGAATATGAGAAATTGAAACGTTACATATTTGAGCTTGAAGATCACTTAGCTGAAGCTCAGAAGCATGCATATCGTCTGGTAAAGAGGCACAAAGGTACTAAAGACTTCTATTTTGATTCTTCCTCATTTTTTTTAAGATTTAGGAGGGCCGTGGTATACTGGTTTTCATACTTATTTTTCAATCAGATGGTGAGGTGTGAATGCAATGGGGGTCCAAGGGTGGCCATGGCCATACTCAACTTTCGACCAAATATGCTATTATACCTATTTTGTATGGGGCATTTTTGCACTCTATTATTGTAAAAAAATTGTGTTTATTACCTCAATATAAGATGCAGGCCCGCCCCTGTATTTGGGGGCCCAAACCGAAATTGTAATGTGGGGCTCTAATAGAAAAAGAGGAAATATATTTTCATATATATACATAATTTACAGTGTTTTAAGATCGAATGTCAAGCACTCTTGAAGTGGTTTGTAGTTCTCTGTTGAATCAGTTGGCCTGGGTTCGAGTCCCTTTGTGTGTGTTTTAGAGTGAAACAACAACCTTTTTTAAAGGTTAAACAAAAACCTTTAGCAGGGTACTTTGAACCCTGTTTAAATCCGTGGCAACAACGCGTAAGAGCCAATAGAGACACAACAACAATTATGTTTGAGTATTACGGTAATTAATATATAATATAAATATATATCTAAAGGGGGCCTATTTTGGGCCAATAAATTGGGGGCCCAAGGCGATGACCTGGTTGTCTATTACATTAGGGCCGGCCCTGATAAGATGAATATTTCTCAAACAACGTGGCATGACCTCACTTGTTTCTCATTGTAATGCACCAATTCTGTTCATATGTAATGCCTTCTGGTGTTCTGGTTGTCTCTCAACTACAAAAATTATAGAGTTTGATTTTCATTCATATAAATTATCTGAGAAATTGTACCCACCCACCCATTAGGTGGTGGATATGCCAGGTATTTGTCTGAAAGGTATTTGAGAATTTGTAATAGTGTGAAATTATGGAAATGTTTGTTGAAACTAATGTTTCTGGCTTTATTTACTTCATAACCTCCACCAAGTTGTGGTCATTAGAAGGATCTAATCAATGTAAACTAAAAAATGACTGCTTTAGGTTTATTCGTTTGTCTTGTTAAATTTTTCACAAGGGTTTCATTTTTTCAGAAGCTTTTTTTGCTACACTTTGCCCTCCTAAAGTACAATTCCTGGCGTCATCACTGCATTTATAGTTGTGCGAGCTTCATTTATGACATTTCCATCTCAGTTTTCATCTTTCATTGTTCTTATATTTGGATGAAGTTGAATGCATTGATGATTGTACAGTGTCTTCACACAGAATTGGGGCAATCCCTCTCTAATTTTGGAAAGGCAGTAAACCTTCTCGGTGCTTGTGAAGGAGATTCTCTTGGTAAGGTATTTTCTGACCTAGGTGCAAAGTCAGAGATTTTGTCAATTAAGCTGCAAAAGGAGGTAAGCCTCATTGTTGGCTCATGCATTCTGTTGGAAATATAGATTATTAGCCTTGATTAGGGTAGATTATTAGCCTTGATTAGAATTTTATTTTTGGTTATGTTGATCAAATCCTTTCCTTGTAAATTAATTTGATTGATTTGATTTTCATAGGAGGATGTTCTCCCCTGTATAAATTAGGACTCATTGTATATTGATTTGACATATCAATACAATAATTCTATATTCTTTTTGGTATCAGAGCCATATATTTTTGATTTCTATTAAGGTTTTTCAGTTAGTCGCCGTCGCCACCCATTGGCGCCAACCATGGGACACGAACCCTCGTCTCTCCGGCCATCTGGCTCCCGCCTCTCTGTGTGTCGCCTCCCTCGATCGACTCTCTTTATGCTGGGTCACCTCCCTCGATCGCCTTTGGTCGCCTCCCTCTCTTTGATCATCTCCGATCTCTCTGTTCGTCTCTCTGCCTCGCATCTGTCTGATCGTCTCTCTCCAGTGTGGTCGCCGCCACCCAAACCCTAATCCCTCGCCGCCACTCTCTTGCTCCGTCCTCGTCGCCGTTCGCGCCCTCTGACAACACTTGCCGCCTCCAGCGGCCCTCGTCCTGCATCCGGCGACCTCGTCCAGCCGCTGTTGCCCCAGTTCTCTGTTCTTGATCCCTCTAGGCTACCGTCCATCTTGCCTACCGTCCACCATATCTCGCCGCCACTCATATCACCGCCTCCTCTCTCCAACCAACCTCCGGCGACACAACTTTTCTCTACCAGCACTGCTTCAGTCTCCACCGCATGTACAGTCGCTGACGCCTCTTCAGCCGACAGCCATCACAGGCGTCCGCACTCTTCTCGGTCGGCATCCTTGCCTTCGTCGGAAGTTTCTGCCATAGTCACCATTCACCATCACCATTCGTCAGATCTGCAACCTCCACCATCTTCGATCATCACCGCCAATGTCATCCGTCCCTCCATCACTGACGCTCAGACGGAAAATCTTGACATCAACTTTAGATCTGCTCAATCGACGTCTATTGTCCAGATCTGCTC
>NMUG010000077.1:0-29175 GCA_002855965.1 Monotropa hypopitys
TTGAAAATATGACTGAGATAGAATTGTGTTTTGTATAATATACTAGTGATAGCCCGTGCCGATGGCACGTGGCAACAGAATAAAAAGTATAAAACAATACCTAAAAGTACAATTAAATTTTGGATGTTAATAACGCATTCGACAGTGATTCGTGTATTCCGTACTAATAATGAGCGACGAAAGAATAAAAAGTGCAACACAGTAAATAAGGGTACGATGAAAATTTAAGTGTTAGTTTTGCCTTCGGCACTTTGGAGTGCCTTCGACACTCATGATAAGTGACACCACTCGATCCATGTTTTCGGTATAGAAAATTTTAAAAAAAACTAAAAAAATCAAAATTGAGTAAAACAATTCACATTTTTTACTTATTTAAATTCAATTACAAAAATCAAACAAAAAAAATAGAATAATAATAGTTTTTGTAAAAAACTAAAAAAATTGTTTTTAAAATTGTTTAAACTGTTTTTATGTTTAAAATTGTTTAAACTGTTTTTATGTTTAAAATGTTTTAAAAAAAAAAATACTTAACATGTATATAGAACCCTTAGATTTGAGGAACCAATGTACAGTTACATATAGAGACGGACGTAGGGTTTGAATTCTCCCTTCCGATTTCGAATCGTCCCTGTAAAAGGATTCGGGAAATTTCTCCTGTAATGAAAATGAACCTTCAATTCGTGCTCGCTCACTGTCCCAGATAACTTCTAAGCATATATTTCCGTACTTATCACTGCCTTTGTTTAGCAGCAGATCGCCCTCCAAAGCCCTTTATCCTGTATATACCTATATTCATATGCGTGTTCATGTATCGACAGGCAAGCTAGGTTTTTTCCCAACCGATTTGTTATTGAGAAGGCCGAGCTGCACGTATCAAGTAGTGGATTGTATTTAGAAGGGTACAAAAATCATTTTGGGAAAAAGCTGCCTAGGGTTTTGTGATCGTTTTGGATAGTAGTACTGAACATGGACGGTGCGGATCAAGTTGATTGCCGGACATTTAGGGCAAACTTTACTGTTGATGGATTGTCGAGGCTACGAGAGAGAGTAAACGAGAAATTGAAGGAGTTGATGGGGGATTACACCGACGACACTCTCGTGGTATGGTTCTAGGGTTTAATCATCTGCATATTTTATTGAAACTTCTGAATCTGAGATTTACTGTAAATGTGAATCAGTCCAATGCATTCTTGGAGTGGATAATTAAGTTTTTCCTTAGGTCATATGATACTTTTTGAGTATTGAACCCTGCCTTGTAAGTGGCCCAGAAAAATTTACAAACAGTGTAATAGGGGGCGTATACTTCTTACTCCTGGCGAACATTTTAGTGTCTATACTGAAGAATTCTATTCATTTATGTGTATTATAGTATTTTTATTCCATTCCAACCATAAAATAGAGAAAAAGATACTACAGTGTACGGAGAATGAGAAGCTTGGAGTTGAGGAGTCAATGATGGAAATTGGGTGGTGCGCCTTAAGAATTTAGAAAGGGACAAGATTTGATCAGCGAAAGTACAGTAAAAATACAAACTTTCTCTTTACTTTCTTGTTGAGAACATTCTCTTTTTTGTCCATTGCATTATTTTGTCCTTGCAAATTTAACTTAACCAATCAGAAGTTGCATCACTGAGTGATTTGACTCGCCGTGCATTAATCTCAACCAATCAGAAGTTGCATCATTGAGTGATTTAATTAACTGTTGCGTCAACCGGTCTACGATAGACATGTCCAAACCAATATAATCTATTTTATCTAGTTTATAGCGGCACTACCCCTACTATTTCACGAATGTTTTCATTTCTAATTGTATTGTAAAGTTTTACCGCACATCCATATAACATTATCATTTCAGCTACACATCTTATTTATATATTGTTTTTTAGTCGCCAAATACTCTGTTCCGTATAACATGGACGACCTTATGACCGTACGATACTTCCCTCTCAACTTTGCAAGTATCTTACTATCACACAATACTTCCTCAACACTTCTTCATTTGATCCATCCAACTTGAATTTTGTGCATAATTTCTTCTACAATCTCTCCATCCTTATTAATAATTATGCCAATATACTTACCATAACACCTACAAAGGCACCATCAATTAACATTGAATTTTTTCGCCTCCTATTTAAATGGATTGATGGTGTGCAGTTTTACTCCTTTCCCCCATTGGCCCGACTTCCAAAAGTACCACTTTCTACTTTTAGGGTTGTGTGGGTCAAGTGTCTTGAAACTGTCCAGGAATGAATTGTATTCTATTTTGGCATGTCCACCAATTGATTTTATTTTGACATGGGCATGTTCAAGGAGCCTCAATCACATTTGCTTTTGTAAGTAAATATTCATTGAACTTGATGGAGAAAGGGCATGCCGTTTGTGTACAGAAAGAAAAACCACAACATAAAAGGGCCTATACACCGACCGATGTGGCAGAAAGTTCTATGATGTCTAAGAATTGAACTAAGTGTTACCTTCTCTAGAATCCCAACTAAGCTAGATAATTACAAAATTGTTTTTAAGTCTATAGAAAGGACTTTCGATGCCATCTAAGTGATATTAGTTTTTTTCACGCCAAATAAGCCACATCGAGCATGAAAGAGTCATTTCTCAAATCTTCCTCCACTTTCTCCCACTCCGGTCCTTCCCAATAATGCAGATGATCAACCATTGGGGCAAGTAACGAGATCCCATCCGAGCAAGTCAAGGAGCCTCAAACGCGTATCTAGGAGGGTCCAAAGAGTGTTGGCTTCCAATTTCTTTGACAGTGATCTGACTTGCCTATCGGCGTAACTATGCTATCTTTTTCTGATGATCCAATTCTAGGTGTCTGTTTTTTGAAGCCTCATTGAAAGCTAAAAATTGGGAATTTTGGTAGCTGTCTATTATTGTTTTTAAGTCAATCTTTGATTTCTTTTCGTACCTATATAGGTTACGGAGATTTCTTGATCAAAATACACTAGTTTTAATCTTTAGATTCATGTATTACCTTATGGTATTTCAAATCGAATCAACATGTTCTTTTTACAACAGAGAGAGTATTCACTGTTTTACAGTTCATAGGTTCTAGGTTTAATCCAACAAAATGTTTTGTATATCGATTATAGTTATTGTATAAGTCGTTTTGTCTATTTTTCTGCCGCTGCACCTTTTTTCTTTCCTCTCCAATACATGCAAATTGGTAAATGAGGGAGTTTCTCCATTGCATGCGCATTTGGTGGCCTGTGGTTCTTTTAGATCAGATGTGATGGTTTGTCATTCTTCATCAGGAACTAGCTAGTTTGCTTTTCTATTTGGAAATATGGATTCTTTTTGTGTCAGATCAAAATAAGTCAACATTTAGTTGTGTAATTTTGCCTTGTTTCTCATGTGCAGGAGTATGTGATTGTCTTGCTGAAAAACGGCAGGCGCAAAGAAGAAGCTAGGAATGAGTTGAATGTCTTTTTGGGTGATGCTGATAGTGATTCTTTCGTTTCTTGGTAATTGATTTCTGTTTAATTCATTAAACGTGGTGGTTTATCTAAGACACTGGTGATTGTCACTGCTGGTAAACTTTTGCTTTACAGGCTGTGGGATCATCTAGGATCAAATCTTCATCTGTATGTGCAACCTCAGCAATTCCATCCAAATGAAGCTGCCGAAATGAAAACCAAAACTGGGGATCAGCGCCGAAGAAATGATTCTTGCCACTTGGATTCCGATACTGAAAGAGGCAAGTCTGGTAAATTATCCAGAAGCCGGCACAATAAGGAATGGGAAAGTCTAGTGAGGGATGCAGATGAACCTCCCCCTTATCGAAGCCCTATTACGGACAATGTTGGCACAGATGAGAAATTTCATCGGAGAGTCCGTCATAAAAAGCGATCTGCTTCTCCGCAGCCCTTAGGTCAGAAAAAGAGAAGTCGGCCTGATGAACGACAACAAGCCAAGGTTTGAAAAGTTTTCCCCCTTTAGTTCTTGCTTTATCTGAACCAGAAAGAGTTGGATATCTCATCTGGCAGGATAATTTGTTTTATTCAGTTGTATATTTTATTCAGCCTTTTTTGGCCTTTGGGCTGTTTTGAAAATGAGGTACGAGAAGAGGAGTTATTTGGGGAAAAAGAACCTGTGGGTATTTGCTACTAGGATCGCCATGTCATTTACAGCCTCACCTTGTAGTGGGTAACTGAAGGGCCCATACATAGACTCCAATTGTGTGGATTTCTTATTTTGGTCTTTTAGTTTTTTAGCTTATTGATAGTTATATATTTCCTTAACTCTTCAAAAGAAAATTTTGTACCACCTGGCCCACTCTGTTCAGTGGCAAAGCCACATGGAGACTAGTGGGGGCAGCTGCCCCAAGCCCTCACCCAATTTGTTGAGAATTATTGTTTTGCTTATGCTGTAAAGAATGTTCACAATTGCACCCTCCAAAAGTATAACACATAGTCCCTAAATTATCATATCATCTCAAATTTTTCTCTCATTTCCTAGAACAGTTTCTACACTTTGTTTTTAAAAATATTTAAGTAGTTGACTCCAATTGATTGTGATACACGACTTAGTATGGTTGGGTTTTGAAAAGACACATTACACGCTTTGTTGTTGATAAACAAAGGCCCAATTAAATGCATACTTTAAACTCTCTTCCTTTTCTATATGAGTTAGAACCTGAATAAAACCGAGTGATATGAGACTTAGTCACTTAAACATCATATTATTCATGAAAATTCATAAACAATCGGTCATGTAACACAAGGAATAAGTTATGTACCCAGTATGAACAAAAAACATGCATGTATACTTATTTTTCATTGAACATGAAATTTCAAGAATTAACTTTGCCCCCTCTAAGTTTCCTGGGTCCTCCACTTGCCCCTGTTTGAAAAGCGTTAGTTTCAAAACTCACAAAAATTTGAGAAGCGGTATTGGATTTATTTGCATTGCTATTTTCTATTGCAGTAGTCCACTTTTATTTTATTTTTGACTACTTAATTAAAATTGAGAAGCTCGTGACTAATATTTTGGAGGCAGATGAAAAAGAACGCGCGGACTGTGCTTTAGAGACGGAACTCTGCATTGTATTTTCAATTTATACCTCTTAAATATCTCACACTAATGCAATGAGTGGAACCTAGTTGATTGTGTCAGTTATTTTTGGATCATCGACAGCTAGTGGTTTACTCTTATATTTCTAAATTTTTTACAGGGCCTATTTATTAGATAATTTTGGATCTGTGTGCATGCTATACAATTTGCATTGTTGTTTTGGCTACCTTATGGATAACAACAATGTAAAAATTTCCACTGTATATAAGGCTCTAGTTCTAGTCAAACCAATATTAGTAGTTGCATGAACTCATTTTTTTGTCAGCAACAAACTAACATTGTATTAGAGAGTAGAGCACATGATGTTGGACAACTTTAGGATACATGGTTTGGTGCTGTCTATACTAAGAATTGTGGTGGGTTTTGGTTGATTGAGGTGTTCTAAGAGGGGAAAGAAGGTTACTGGGGTTTGGAGATGAATTGGTACGATGATTTGGTTTTGAAAGGGTCCGCATGATAGTTTTCAAAATGACGCAGTTTAATGGTTTAAACAGGAGAAGGAATTCAGGTCGATTTGGTTAGGTTTTGGGACAGTATAATTTGAAGGGCTGTGAACTGTAACTTCGGAATAATTATCTTAGTTCTGTTGCTCGTGTAGTGAAGAAGGAGAAGAGAAGGAAGAGGTGTTTCACTCTCACATGGGCCATACAAATTTAAACAACAATAACATATCACGTTCTCGGAATTGTAATATTTTTGCAGGTCGATAGACTTTTCCTAGTCCAAGTGCCATCATCTCATAATTGGAGGTTGAGAAACTTTGGCCGACATGATTATTCTCAACCTGATAAAGACTTCATGAAACACCTGCTAATATAAATTGACACATAAGATCTATGGGTAACCCTTAATATATTGACTTGGAAGTTTGTAACATGTCCACCAGCCAATGTTGTGAAAAGCGTTAAGCGCACCTAGGCGCTCAGGTGTCCTGGCGCCTAGGCGCGTGCCTGAGCTAGACGAGGCGCACTGGTGTTAGTTTGATCGCTACATGATGATATTGATCGCAATTCATCAAAAAAATGCAAAAACATACATGTTAGAGTGTAGACAACCTTAAACATTATTTTATACCGGGGGTGTGGGGGCGGGAGCCCCCACGGGATACATACTTTAGGAGCAACCCGGACTGCAGCGAAAACGATATTTTTATGGACCTCTAGTGCAATTTTGGCTATAGACCGGACCCCGTTTAAAAATGTTAAGCGATGTGTGCTGGACCCCGTTTAAAAATGTTAGACCGGACCCTCTAGTGCAATTTTGACTGCAATTTTGCAATTTTTATGGACCTCTATCGTCGTGCTAGGTAACTGAAACTTGGATAAATTAACTGATAGTTGCAAACTTAAACAATGAAAATGTTATTTTGAGAGATAGAATGTGAGGCTAGGGCAAAAGAAACATAACGAGAACAAAAAAATGGTCGGAAAATTTAAAAAACGCCCGGACCGTCAGAGGCGCGCGCCTGGCCGCCTAGCGCCTGGCCGCCTAGGCGCGCCTTAGTCGCCGCCCAGCACACATCGCTGCGCCTGGAGCCACTCCAGGCGGTGGACCTCCGCCTCGCACCGCCCAGCGCCTAGGCGCGCGCCTAGGCGCGCTTTTCACAACAATGCCACCAGCATTGTCAATTGAAATACTTTACTCCACGATGTCCTAAACGTGCTCCATTTAAAATATTTTCCTACTTTTGTTCTTTTCATAAGAACGTGCACAATCAAAGAAAAGAAAAGAAAGAGTTACTAAAGACTCAACACCCCGAATGTCACACCTCAGATTTTCAAACCATTTTTTTGAAAACAAGTACTATAATTCAAATAACTACCATCCATCACAATATCCAAATATAAATGATCGGAATATCCACAATATGAATTGAAATTAACATTTCTAATATGGGGTATAAACGAAATACATTTCCAAACATTAATAAAATCCTTACAATTTCCAATAATTGAAATGAGAGAATTGAATTAGAACATTTATTTACAATACAATAAAAAACTTGATGAAGTGCCAACTCCAATCTTCAGCTCATGATCATTAATAAGATCATGTTATCTGCTGCGAATCAAGATTTGAAAAAGGAATGTCTGAGCAATCACATGCCCGATATAATTTCCTCTATCCAATACTATATATGTGAGTGTGATGCATAGTGCACGTGCCGTGTACTTCTAAAACACATGCAACAAGGTACCCATTGAGTACCATTTTTTCTTTTCGGATAATATCAATTTATTACTGACTTCTCACAACATCTTATTCATTTCATTTATCTTAACGAGATTAATGAATTATCCAAACATCCTCTTGTCTATAAGAAACTTGGATTTGTTTCAATTCATTATTACCCTAAACGAATTCAAGGGATTTCCACTCACGACCTACCTCAACGAGATTAAGGATTTATTCCATTCTATAGTATATGCCTTGATGAATTCAAGGATCTCAAATACAATGCGCCTTAACGAAATTAAGGACTTTCTCACAATAGCGATCACGGGTTACGGAATACCTCTGCCTAACCGGGACAACTACATGTTAGGGAATACCTCCACCCAACATACACAAGTTAGGGAATACCTTCACCTAACTAACAAACACGTATTAGGGAATACCTCCACCTATCACACTCAAGTTAAGGAATACCTCCACCTAACCATGGTATCAAAGGTTAGGGAATACCTTCACCTAACACACTCAAGTTAGAAAATACTTCCACCTAACTGAGCTATCACAAGTTAGGGAACACCTCCACCTAACACACTCGAGTTGGGAAATACCTCCACCTAACCGAGTTATCAGGGATTATGGAATACCTCCACTTAACCAACAACCATGTTCTAGGGAATACCTACACCTAACATCCTTACGACTAGGGAATACCTCCACCTAACCGGGACGACCACATGTTAGGGAATACCTCCGCCTAACATGTTGGGGTTAGGGAATGCCTTCACCTAACCTAACCAAACCAATCCAAGACAATCAACTATGTACTTTGTTTGATCAATCACTCAAATTTAAGCATTCAAGAAGAAACAGGGCAACATTCTCCTAATCGTATTCATCACTCACGACATGCATAGTTATTCTCAATTTGGTTTCACAGACTCAAAATACAAAGGGGACCCAGAATTCCAGCAAGCACACAATGTCTATTCAATACAATTTACATCTCACAATACCAATCACCATTTGTCATTATTTACCAAGTGAAAACAATTCGAACACCAATTTCCATTCATGTATGAAATTTCCAAAATTTCCAAATTCCTTTTACCATAATGATTTACGACATCTTAATTTCATGTTTAATTTGACCTTAATCAATTAATGGATTTGAGAAGCCCCAAATTTTAAAATCTATCCGAAACCTCAGATTATAAAATTTTGGGGTTTTCATGAAATTCATGTCCAATCATGAAATTAGGGCTTCCAATTACTACCTAAGATGATTTAAACCCTAACACAACTCAACCCAAATAAGGATTCAAGCATATTTTTTCATAAAAACTCAAAAAATCAACATGCGGTTCTTAAACCCACCAAAACCCAAAATTTATACCACCTACATCATGCATATACATAAAAAACACACATATGTAGGAGAGGGAGAGACGTTCCTACTGTATATCAAGAATACACAATACCCTAGGTGAGGTTCTTCAGAACCGAGGTCAAAAAGTGGCTAGACGCGTAGCCCTTGCGACGATCTACAATGTTGGTGAATGCCCGGCACTCCGAATCCCGACGGTTGAAGAGATATGGTAGAGAGAAGTGAGGTGGAGAATGGAGGTAAGGAGAGAAGTTAAGTTATCTGGAGAAAATGAAGGAGAAAATAGGGTTCTCTCACACATACAATCCTTATATACTCCCTTAAAAACTCCCGACGAAAATAAGGTGCGCCCGCACTGCTCCTCTATCGGTACCACGACACCTCTCTACCGATACCACAACACCCTCTACCGATACCACAACACCTTCCTATCGGTAGAGGTGCAACCCAGACATAAATAGAGCCCCATTGTATCGGTAGAGACCCCACATCTACCGGTAGAGAGACCAATCACCACCGAACAACGCCAACCCATACCTATATAGGTGGACCCATATATCGATACACCATCACTTCCGGAAGAACAAAACCTATCTCTACCGGTAGAAGGATACCTCTCTATCGGTAGAAGTGCAAAATTCTATCGGTAGACAACATCAGAAGAGGGAACCCAAGCCAGGACCGAAATCTCACAGGACTGCATTATATCGATAGGGGTGCTCCCCCTATCAACAGGGAACGACACTAGACAAAACTCTCAGCCCGAACCCAAACTTCAACGACACAATAAATCTCTTCCGAAAAATAGCATAACTATAGTCCAAAATCGACATTTCACAAACAAATCTCATTTTAACATTTTCCATAAATATTCCAATGAATCATTAAGAAAATATTCGGAAAAATTAATATGAAATTTCATGTTGCTACATCAAATACTAGCCAAGGACAGACTGAACACCCGCAAATACAATACATGTATGGCTTCGTAACATCTAAATAATTTTTTAGGCTTCTAGACTTTTTCTAATCCAAGTGCAATCATCCCATAATTGGAGGTTGAAACTAGAATATTCTCGATCTGATAATGAGTTCATAGAACCCCCAATAACGTAATTTGAACCATAAGAAGGTTCATGGGCGACACCTAATATAATGACTTGTAAGTTTGTGAAACGTCTGCTTAATTTCTAACTACATTTTTTTCCTTCCCATGCTCTTTATGGGAATGTGCACAATCAAATAAAAAAGAAAGAGAACAAGTACAGACTCAACACGGCAAATAGAAGCAAAAAACACTTCCATGCCCAATTAAAATGCTTCAATTCTTTGCCTTCACAAATGAAATTTTTTCAAATTTGGACAACAATTTCCATTTACCACCGCTAGCCATACGGTAATCTGAACAGATTTAATTCTGGATGCTTATCCTTGGACTTCCACTTTCAATGTTTCATGATAAATAAAAACGTTGCACAATACTCTTCTGATGGAGTCCCACATGAGGAGTTTTCTTCAACTTTTTGGAAGACATCTGCTCTTCACCTCACTTTTTTCAAAACCACGTACTCAGCTTATCCTTTTGAATGTGCTGCCCCTTATAAACGTTCTTCCCTTTTGTCCGTCATAATTAACTGCTGAGTGCAACATTTCAAGCCCCCTTTCCTTTACTCATTTTGGTATTTCTCTAGTTTAATTTTCATTGGTAATTGTGTCTGATTGTCACACAGTCCTCCCATCTTTTGTCCATTACCAGAAGCTTAATCACTTGCTCCAACTGATCTTTACTTGGATTCCATCCTAACTTTCTGATGTAGAATCGAAGAACAACTTATAGGAATCTGCACCTAGAGGAGAATTAGAATCCACACTAATTCAAGAAATATGCAAAAACTTTTATTGATTTAATGATCCTAAACATCACGTAAGAGCCTTATAAATATATAACAATTAAAATATCATTATAACTAAGTGAAGCAAGATAACTTATCTCCAAAAAGATAAATCCTAAATAATAAATGATAGATGAAACAAATAACATAATAAATAACATGGGCACAAATCGCACGTGTCCACAATCATGTAAAGATATTGGATGGTCCATCCTCCCAAGCCGTCGATGGTAGACCCGCGTGAACCTAGTGTCCGCATCTACTCTCCTTGGGTGATAGAAACGTGATGCCGTCGAGTGTGGACTGGTACCACTCCTGCAGTGCTCAAGAAAATCAGGCGCCAATAGCTGTAACTCAATGCTAGTAATTCAAGTAGAATCCGACTCTGGCCTGTTAGACCAATGGACACAAAAACACTTGACACGGTCTTCCTCAATGGACACAATCTGATCATCTAAAATAGCATCAATACTATCTTTTTGTGTTGGGGGTGCCAGAAATGGGTTAGGGGCAGGAATGTGTCAGCTATCTTGGAAAATGAAAGAATCAACAAACGGGTCTCGATGAATGTAAACAGGAGGGTGGTAAGCAACCAAATCCTCGATATTAAAAGTGGAGCTAATGCCATAATAGGACGGGAAGGTCTAGAACACATGCATTTGAGAACTGTGAAAGGTCCTGACACTGTGAGATTGCAATTTTTGAGAAGTGCTAGACTGGGGAGCCATTCGGGATGAACTATGAATCATAACATAGTCACCAATTTGAAATTCCAGTGCCACCAACATAAATCTGTGTGCAATTTGTACTTAACATTATTCGCCTGAATTTGTTGTCGAATGGTCACATGCAAGTTACAAATATATATATTTTTTGGATAAGCAATAATAAATATTATATATGTGGGCATTAAGAGAATGCCAAATGAATACACAAAAAGGGGCGAAGGTCACAGAATGTGTCAAAAAGCTCTATAAAGTCTAAAAATGGTCTATAGATTTCCCTCGTTAGACTCCCAACTAAACAACATGTTAACAAAACTACTATTTAATTTAAACAGAGGAACATGCGTGTTATGAATATGGCGCACAAATGTCTCAGCTTACTCAGAGACTCGCGTGTGAGGGCTCATTTGGAAGATTAACTGGTCTTCGAGGTTGATATTCGTGTACAACCTCAAAAGGACTCAAACCAGTGTTTCCGTTGACAGAATTATTGTAAGAAAACTGCGTTGGGGCCAAAATAGAGTCCCAATTCCGATTGTTCTCATTGATCAGACAACACAAAAGGTTCCCAAAGCCATAGTTGTGAAAGGTGTGCGCCTCGGTGCGTTTAGGCGCGGGGTGAGGCTATTGTGCCGCAAGGGGTGTGAGGATCGTCTAGCTTTAAAACAATGAGCTAAATCCTAGGCTCTGTTCTATTGGTTGTATCTGTTGCTGTTGATCGTTGTAGTTGCTTCTGTCTATAGTTGTTATTGCTTCCTTCGATTGAGTCTCTCTCTCTCTCTCTCTCCTCTCTCTCTCTCTCTCTCCTCTCTCTCTCGATTGTAACTTCTCCGTTTGACCTGTCTTCTTGGTCAATTTGTTGTAGTTGCATATATATCTTGAATATATATGTATACAACATGGAAGTGTGCACGACTGTTTGTTTTCAGGTCTCAACTCTCAGTTGTGTATTAAATTATTAGAGAATGAGATAGTGGCCATACTTACTCATACACTCCTAGCCGACGACATTGAAAAATGACATTTAAATTGAAAATTTGCACATGCGGATGCAACATATCATATAATGTATTGGTCTGGTCCTAGACGCTTAGTGGAGTGGTCTCTAGTGGACCACAAAAGCCACAAAATATAGTAATGTTGTATTGTCATGTTGTGTGGAGAAGTGACTTCCATTTTTTTAATTTCAATGTTGAAATTTTTGCTGCACAATTATTTGCTTTAGTTTTATTTTAAATAGTTTTGTGTCGAATTTATGTTTTAGTTCTCATCTATGCAAGTGTCATAGTAATTAACATTTGGTGGATGTTTTGTGCCTTTTTTATATAGTACACTTTTTCAAATTTATTGTCTTGGTGTTTTCAATTCGATATATTAGTGAATGCTATTTTTGTTATTTTTTTCTTTCGTGTTGCTCTTCGCTTCAATGAGGCACACGCCTCCTCGCCTTGCCCCTCGCGCCTAGACCCCATGAGACGTTTGCACCTCGTTGCGCCTCACACCTTAAATAACTATGCTCTAAGCTGTGATTGATCACTTTCATCTGTCCATTCGTCTTGGGATGATAGGCAGTACTAAATTGAAGTTTGATTCCTACCACGTGTCACAAGGTTTTCCAAAAATAGCTCACAAAGCGGACATTGCAATTATACACAATCATCTTGTGGAGAGTTGAAAGGGAGAGGTCCCACCGCAAAAGAGACTTGGTGGTGGAATGATGCAATTCCAGCCATAATAAAAGCTAAAAAGTGGTTTTAAAAGCGGCAAAAAGATATTAGGAGCTATAAACAAGCCTACAAGGAGGCCAAAAAAGCTGTTGGAGAAGCTAGGATGTCACGACCCTAACCCATCATCATAGATCCACGTGGCAGACACCAGGTAATCCGCATGATTACTTACTGAGGATTTCATACAAATATAACTGAGATATATTACATCACATCTGGTCCACAAAATCTAACATGTTTTATTTATATTACAGACCCAAAAGAAACTGGAAAATGTCTCAGAGCGACTATAAAACAACTATTAATACTTACATGAAGATCTAGACTTCAAGCTAGTAAGACTACTGCTGGGATACTGCTCCTCCTCCTGACCTAGAAATAATAATTTTAAAACATAAGCTAAAGCTCATGTGGGTGACGTACACAGTAATATAGGTTTTGCCATGGATATGAACATAAACTGAAAACTGTACATTAAATTGAATTAACATGAAATAACTGACAGTAAAGAAAGTATAGCTGTAACAATTGTAAACTGAAACTGAATCTGAAGTCTGAAACTGAACAATACGAATATTCAGGTTATTTTTCTTTAAACTTATTTATATATTGAAACTGAATTCTGAAATTCTTTACTGTTCTTTACTAATATTGGTTATACATGATTGGTCCTGTCATATCATATCTCATACCAGGATTGGTTCTGTCATACATAAATGAATCATAAACATGCTGGGCGTCCCTAGTTTTATTAGCTAGACGTCTGACACATCATCCCATGATTTATATAGCGGTACGCTAGTCGACTATATCCCCTAGCTGACATGGTCTTGTACGCTAGTCAATTTTACCCCTAGTGAAGGGCCATATGCCAGATCTTCCCCAAGCGTGGGACCGCTCTTTCATAACATGATATGGTCGTATATAGATTTATAAATATTTACATATCCATGGAATTACATTTAAAACATTTAATTAATAAATCCCTATGAAAGACAGGGATAATTTAGGAAACGTACCATAAAATTCCCATATTAAAGTGCAAGTCACTCACCTTGGTCGTAGATGGCAATAGCATATCCTGAAAAATAAATTAACATAAATATAGTTACTTTTTAATGAAATTAAACGACTTTCTTTGCGTTTATTAATTAATTTCTAACTCTAAGTTCTTATAATTTCTAACTCTAAGTTCTTATAATTTCCAGCAATCCTAGGTATCGATATCAGAAATTTCTATGATACCGGTATCCTAGCCTTTAGACTTGAAACCAGTATCCCCAAATCCTTGAAATTGGTATCCCAACAACTGTCCCAGATACCTGTATCCTAGCATTCCCGGAAACCGGTATCCCACTGCGGTATCATGATGCGGTATCCTGGGTGCAAGCCCAGATATCGATATCATGGCATTTCCATGATACCGGTATCTGGTATCGCTGATGCTAATAACAGATTTTTACAGAATGTTTTCTAGTTCATTTTCCAAGCTCGGGATTCCGATTTGATCACTAAAAATACGTTTTCTAGATTTTTCAAAGGTTGAAATGACTTCTAAAGCATAAATTCGACTTAGTTATACTTTGATTTGCATTAAAAACGTCCTAAAATCATCCGATTCGGAAATTCCTTAAAATTCTAAAATTTCTGATTCAAGAACGATTTCTAAGTTTTAATATTTGAATTATATGTCGATACGATCGCGATAGAAATCTTACCCTAGTGCGGTGTTTGATTCACGCGTTGGAGCATCGGATTTCGGCTTGAATTTTTCCTTTCTTTCTCTTTCTCTCCGTAATTGGACATGTCTATTGGTGTAGACCTAAATTGATTTTAAAAACGGTAGTTCGTAATGATTTAATTTTGCTAGGTATAATAAAACACGATGCACTCAACAGAGTGCATTGAAAAAAAGGATTCACGTAGTTCATGGAAGACCGATGACAAAGTCTGTTCACATCCTGCCAAGGGGAGTGTACATATCCGTGCTGTGTTTGCGATGTTTAGAGAATTGGCAAGTGCGACATTGGGCGATGATTTTACCAACATCCTTTTCACGATGGGCCAATAAAATTGGCGTTCAACCCTCACATTGGTTTTGTCGCGCCCGAAATGACCGGAGGTCTCTGGCCTGAACTTCCCACATTAGAAACTCTCGGACTGAATTGTGGGGAATGCAAAGCCTAGTGGCACAAAAGAGGTAACCATCAGAGAGGAAGAAGTCCTTGATGGCCCAATGAGGATCTTCTGTTAACTGTTTGATAAACCTGCTAAAATCAAGACAGTGAAGGTAATCCTCTTTTAGACACTTAAAACCCACGACCTTGACATTCACGAGGGACAACAACGTGACACAACGACTGAGGGCATCGAGTACATTATTTTCAGTGTTAGATTTTTGTATAAGCTCTAAGGTGTATGCTTGAAGAAATCCAACCCACCGGCCATGTCATGAGTTATTTTGAGGTAAGGTAACGGAGAGCCTCGTGGTTTTAGAGTATAGAACAAACTCATGTGGTAGAAGGTAATGATGTCAATGACGAGTATCGTTTTTCGCTAATGAATGTTATCAGATGGCATTCCTGAATGTGTACTCCACCAATGCCAACACCTAATGCATCCCGTTCAACTTCAAATGACTTGAAAAAAATTGGGAGATGCATGACTGGAGCCCAATTATCTGATTCTTGATATCTTGAAATGTTCAGAAGGCAGCACGCATTCGGACGAAATCACCTTTCTTGAGACAGTCATTGATGGGGGACGTAATATGGTGATAGTACTAAATCCCTTGATGAAATGCCTGTAGAAGATGGAAAGGCCATGGAAACTCCGAGCGTCATGGAGTGTGCGAGGTTTTGGCCAATCGACAGTGGCTCTAATCTCTTCGGGATCTGTTGATACGCCTACAGATGAGATGACATACCTGAGGAACATGACCTTGTCAACGAAGAACACTTTATGAGATGGACATAAAGTGTGGCTATTTGCAAAGCAATGCATATTTGGCGGAGATGGGGTGGGAGGCATGCTACTCTTTGGACGACCTGTATACGAGCCTGTCATCAAATTAAACAAGGAACTTACCCATGAATGGGTAGAGTATTTGTGTCATAACTCGCATAAAGGTACCCAGAGCATTAGACAACCCAAATAGCATGATGAACCATTTGTAAACACCATCTTTGGTCTGGAAAGCCATCTTCCACTCGTCGTCAGCACAAATTTGAATTTGATGGTAGCCACTATTCAAGTCAATTTTTTAGTTGCATCTGCCATCATATTTAACATGTCACCAAGGCATGGAATGAGAGAATGATACTTGACAATGATCTTATTAATTGCGCGACTGTCGACACACATCCTCCACGAGCCATCTTTTTGAGGTTAACGACGATGACACATCACAAGGGCTTGTGCTTTCTTGAATAAACCTGAAGGAGGTAAAAATGGTATTTAAGAAATTAAAGTTAATCCCGAACATAATGCAATGGAAGAAAGGATATGCTTGAGTAGACATGAATAGACACTCACGTTTGCGCCTAGATCAAGTTATGTGCAACAGTAGGAAGCTATGTCCTGCAGTATGTCCCTAGGCTGATCGGAGTGTTAGCAAACCTGAGAAAGGTGGTTGACATGTTGGCATTATACTATATAGTCAATTGGGATGAAAAGTCCTAATTTGAACTAAATTTTTGGGATAAGAAATTCCAATTATTAGAAAAAATATTGGATGTATGTAAATGAATGCTGGGACTACCCATAAACAATGTTGTCAAACTCGTACGATTCACGATTCGAATCGTACGATTCGATTCGATTCAGAAACAAAACGATTCGTAACGCTGAGTGAATCGCAGTTGGGGTTGAATTGTTACATGAATCGCCGAATCGTATCACGAATCGCAAGAATCGCACGAGTCACGATTCAAATGCGATTCTAAAAGTACGGGTCAAGAAGTCGGATTTCGACAAATTACAAGGTTTTTTTTTTGCAATTTCGGCCTTTAATGGATCGGGAACCCAACGATTTCATTGTAATCATTCTTTTCCAAAAAATAAGACAATTTTTTTCCAAAAAAAACTCGTTCTAAGACCCTCCTTCGATCATACCTCGTCCGACTTCGATCAGACCAAGGTGATTTCTTCTCTCCTCCTTCGTTCTTCTCTCCAGCAGTGTGAGCGTCTCCTCCTTCGATCTTCTCTCCAACGATTTCATTCTGCTGTGTAAACGATTTGCTATGTAAGCAATTTGTTGTGTAAACGATTGTTGTGTAATCCAGAATTCTTCTGTGTTTGTTGTGTGAACAGTTTTTGCTGTGTAGGTCAAAAAAAATTTGCTGCGTAAATTTTTGCTGTGTAATTTTTTGTTGTGTAGTTTAAAAAAATTGCTGTGTAAACAGATTGGTTGTGTGAACAGTTTGGTTGCTGCGAAAAAATTTGTTGTGTGAAAAAAAATGGGTTGCTGTTTACTGTGTTACTGGTTGAGGCAGCACAGATTGGTTAATTTTTTGATTTTTTTTGTGAATTGGTTGGTTGGTTTTCTGCAACTAATCGGTTGGAACAAGTATTAGTAGTAGTAGATCACGGCGGGACTCGGACACATCTATTTCAATAGAAAGTATCTTGCCTTTTAGATTACAATAATCATCATTTCAAGGTAGAAAACATACTTCTATTGTTATATAAGCTTAAATAACACATCTTTAAAATTTTGACCAAATCTTTACGATTCACGATTCTATAAATGGTCATTTCGATTCACGATACGAATCCCGGTTTGACAACCTTGCCCATAAAGTGGGAAGACGGAAATAAGTGAGAAAGGTCCATCAGAAAGGGACATGCAATAGAGATCCTAGTTAATGCACATTCATTCCCAAATTAAAAATAGGAAGTGGCCAAAAGATGTATAGGTGGGAGAACCACCCTATAAGGGAAGTAACCAAGCAAACAAAGGTACACATTGCTTAGTATTGGAGCTTTGTACTGTTGGTTTCGAGAGATTCCTTTTGATCAAAGGACTAACAGAATTATTGAAGTACCCTCCTTGCCAAAGAGACAGATGATTCTTTAACAATTGATCTTTGATTGCAGAAAGTTGGAGTTGCAGAGGATCTGGTCCATCATCTTTGGGCACAAATGGGCATCTCAAAAACATCCCACCCACAAAACCCTTTGGTGAGGAGGTCAGTGACTTGCCTCTGTAATTCAGCATGTTGGGTGGGTATCTTGCTATAGTGGGGAAGGTTGGGAAGAGAAGCACATGTCACGAAATCAATCACTGTGTTGAATATCATGTAAGAGTGGTAAATGATCTGGTAAGTCATCTGGGAAGACATCCTAAAATTCAGATAGTAGAGAGCTTACGTCAGCATGGTGGTTTAGAGGAATAATTGGATAACCTCTCTAGATATGACGAGAAATACGAAAGGCTCGTTTGGACTTCCTGTTCAAAGGATTTCAGACCAATGATGTGTAACTGTTTCCCCATGACAGTCTCTCTAGGGTATTGCTAGCAGCAAAAAAATTTGACTTTTGAGGCCTGAGTCGAATCGTTTGGCCATTAAACTAAAAAACACGAGTTTAAACGACCATATGAGGTGACATCACGATCATAGAGCCAAGGCCGACCCAAAATAGTATGGCCCACACCCATGTGAATGACACCGCACCAAATGTCACTCTTATAGGATGCAAATTGGATGGGGACAAGGCATCTCTCCTTGACTTTGATGGCAGAGTTAACTCACGAAACTTTGTACGGGTTGGGATAGGGAACAAGCGTCCGTCCCAATCCGGTGACAATATGACTTGAGACAACGTTGATGCAACCGTCGATGATTATCTTGCAAACCTTGTCTCCATAGTTGATGTACAACAACATACCATAACCCATTTAGTTCACACCTGATGTAGGTGTGAAAAATTTTGTTTTGGTGCCAATTGTCACTAGTGTTGGTTTTCGTAAGCGCACATCTAAAATCAATTTGGGAATGCACGCCATCTGGTGTGCACTCGGTTTCTGGATCTTGGTTTTCATCAAATGTTGGGTCATATACTTGTTCATGAAGGTCACACCCAGCACACTCCCGATGATCTTCGTCAAGGATAAGTGCCCGATGGGGACACTTAAAGGCAGGATGACCCACATTATGACGCTGGAAACACTAATTATTATTGGGATTGGAACAAAAACCCTCGGAAATTGTCTCCCTTATTTTCTCATCGCGCTGCATGGGATTCAGGTTAGGTCTTGGTTTGTTCACGTTAGGATTGGGCAGGTGCCTTGCCCACCAGTTCGTAGTTTTGGACGAAAGTATAGCCTTGGTACAAGGTAGCGACTTCGTGAAGGATTAGCTCGCGTCGGAGGTTATCATCAAGGTTATTTCGAAATCAACTCGAAGTCACACGCTCATCTTCTGCGATATTGCAATGCATGGGATACTTTTCAAAGTGCGCTACACAGTCAGTCACGGACTTGGGTCCTTGTTGCAACCGATTCCATTGATACATCTCCGTGAGTTTCTCTTTCATCTAGACCCAATCAGTGATGGTTGGCGACGCCGAACCAATTGTTGTTTTGTAGTTTGTCAAAATAGTTTAGCCTGACCAATGAGCTCATTTTGGCTAACCATACTTCTTGTCATTGGACAAATTGTGCCACTAAAAGAAATGGTCCATTTTCAATAGCCAATCAATGAAATCTTTAGGGTCAAGTGTCCATCAAAAGTAGCCTTGTCGACTCAAATGTTCATGACTCGGGCGTCCGGATTCTAAGCATCCCTTTGCACATAAGGCTCACGGAATGCTATGTTTGGAGGATGGGCAAGTCCGGGTTGCCTATAGCGATGGTCATGATGGGGTAGCTGACCGGTGTTCCCACCCTTATTAGGGTAAGCCGTGGAACTTGTTTGACCTCAACACTGGGACCTTCTTGTTGATGGGTATTGAACACCATTGGGGTTGCTGATGGGCTGATCTAGTGGTTGGCGACGGGTTGCGCCGGGGAATGTTGCGGCTGATGGGGGTGTCAGTGAGGAGAGGTAGGTGGACTTTGGTTGCCCCGGTGGGTTCTGTCGATGGGGGATTTTGCTGGAATGATGACTGGGAGAAAGGTGGCCTGGGCTTGTGATGGTGGGCTTGTGAAGGTTTGCATAGTGGTGGGCTTGGATTAAAGTTTTGGGTTGTTTGCTGCTTATGGGCTAATAGAATAGTGGGTGATTGTGTTAAGTTTGGGCTGATTGTTGGGTATGGGCTAGTGGAATAATGGGCTAATTTTGTGGAGTTTGGGTCAGGTAGAATTCCAGCTGGAACAAGACCACGGGGAATTAGATGCTGTTGTGATATGGAGATAGACTTGGAGTTTGAAACAGAGTTTGAGGTCCGGAGAGGACGACACTCTTTTGTTTTTTATTTTTTCTTTTCTTTTGTTTGTCCTTTTTTCTGTTTTCTGATGAAATAAACTAAAGAAATTTATTGGAATCTTGCTTCCACAGTGGAAAAAAATTATATGAACCGGAAATGAGAACAAAATCTATAAAAAAAATGACAGTTAGATCTTGGGACGTGGAACCGTAATCAAAGAAGCCATTGTTGCAGGTTTCTCAACGTGGACGGTAGCTTTGGTGGCATCAAAGACATGATACAGTAGGTACGGAAAAGTGACGACGTGGGTTGATTTCGGTTGGGGTCTCGAATCCATAGTTCATGGAAAAATGATTAGTGAGACAAGAATCGAGGGCTTCTTCGAGACCAAACGAATGTAGAATTGAAGAACCCCTAGGAATCCACACCTAGAGGAGAATTAGAGTCCATGCTAATTCAAGAAATATGCAAAAACTTTAAGTCATTCAATATTCGTAAACATCTAGTAAGAGCCCTATAAGTAGGAGGCTTAAGAATTAACAACTAAAAGATAAACATAACTAAGAGATACACAACATAAAACCTATCTCCAAAAAGATAAATCCTAGATAATAAATGAAAAATGAAATAAATAACATAATAAATAACATGGGCATAAATCACATGGGCCCACAATCATCTAGCCATGAATCCCTCGCCATCGATGGTAGGCGTGTGCGAACCTGGTGTCCGCACCACCATCAAAGAGGGAGGATTGTTTGTCAACGTTACCAAAGAATCTGTGAACCTTCTTGAGAATTATATGTAGCATGAGAAATTCAAACCACACTAAAAAATGCCAAATAAAATGCAGATTTTTTATTTCATCAAAATTCAAAATACACTCAAAATACATATAAAAGGAATTGATAGGAAGAAGAAAGGGGAGAAAACCCTAGAGTTCACTAGAGTTCCTTGAAACCACAAGGGGAACATAGAGATAGAAAGGAGGGGGGAAAACCCTAGAAAATCTAGGGTCCTTGAATCCACAAAGAGAAGAAAAGAAAGGGGAGAAGTGGAAAGGAAAACAGAGAGCCACAGCCCCAATACAAATCCACAGGTTTCTCACATCTTGGCCTTTCTAAAAAAGAAAGACTTTAATCTTATAAATAGACTCTTCAAACCCTAAAAGGTAAAAATTACTAAAATAACTATCACAAAAATAAAATTACATCCAAGCCCATATGAAATTTTCACATTCCATCATTATAACTCCTTGACATCAAAATCAAATGAAAATGCAGACTGATAGGAATCCTTTGAAGCTTGATCCTCACGTCATCCTTTTCTCCCGTGACTGCCTCTATGGAGCACGGACACGGACACGGATATGGACACGGGACACGGATTTTTCAAAAAAATGGAGACACGGACACGGCAGGGACACAACAATTTTTTTAAATATTTATGTAGAAAATATATTTTTAATAAGTACATTAATTTAACGAACAAACAATTGATAGCCCGGAGCATGTTCTCCTCTGATCGAGAGAGCGAGAGGAGAGAAGGCCGTTCTGATCAATCTGTTGGAGTGTAGACAACCTTCAGCAATATTTTTATACCGGGGTTTGGGGGCGGGAGCGATATTTTGGAGGACCTCTGGTGTAATTTCGGCTATAGACCCGACCCTATATATTTGTATTTTCGCTCATATTAGGGTTAACGAGTTTTGAGAGAGGGATATATTTGTTTTACTAAATATATTATAATATATGACCTTTAAACCCAAAACATATAAGTTATTACAAAATTACCACCGAAATTATTTAAAAAAATATTGTTTTTGGTCCCCGGCGTGTCCCCGGCGTGTCCCCGGCGTGTCCCCGGCGTGTCCCCGGCGTGTCCCCGGCGTGTCCTGCTCCAAATTAAATAATAAATTATAGGACACGCCAAATGGCGTGTCCCATACGTATTTGCCATGTCCCCGGCGTGTCCGACACGCATACGGCGACCCCGGAGGCGTGTCCGTGCTTCCGATGACTGCCTTGAAGTGGCCACCAATAACACTTGCACTACTGCAAATCTGGTCCAAGTCCACCAAACAATCGCGTGCTAGTTCTGTCAAACCTCAACTATTGCCTTTCTAAGCCATTCTATCTGTTTGTGTCGCCCCCTCTCCTATATTTCCTTGATTCTTCTTAGTTCTCAAAGCATGGCTTGTTAAGCATCATTTTAAGATGCGTGTTGCACTTTCAATAATGGTGGGCCTAACTGCAGGGATTTGTACTGTTCCTTGTCAAATGTTTGCAACTATCTTAACAATAATGTACAATACTTGTTTAGACTTGGTGTTTGTCTAGCGGGGACCGCTGTTTCGGTGGTTTTATGAGAGCAACCACTTTGTGCATATTGACAAAGCTTGGGTCTGTCTCCAATCCTTCCTCCGCCCATACTCTCAATGATTGGGGACTACATGGGGTATGTTGTTTGTATGTTGTACTTGTTTAGACTGTGTGTTTGTGTTTGATGACTATGCATCAAGACCTCTATTCAATGCTAGTTCCAGAAGCATAGACTGCCAAACATACACTAGTGGCTAGGAAGCAGAAATTTCGCATGTCCAGGTTAATTTGAAGAGCTGTGTTGTTTTCGTAGGTTGTAGCTATTGGACCACCATTACTGCTGTGAAAATCTTGTCTCAACAAAGGTCATAATATGTGTTCAAATTCGATTGTCGTTTGAATGTTGGAGATAATGATAGATTATGATTTCTTTTTTTGGTGATCATGCAATATTTTGTTGTACTTGTCGTTACCAACTTTTTGTTGATGCTTGTCAATCGTAATGGACTGCTTGATAATTAGCAAGACATCCGGTATAGAAGATCATTTTCTTTGATGTTAAACTATCTTATTTCATAGTTGGAGCTGAAGATGTTGCTAATAAGTCTATATACCTTGAAGTTATTAGAGAAGACACCTCAATATTGTTTTCTTGAGATGCCGTTTGATTTGTGGCAGAGGGCTGTTGCTTCTCATGCAGCTGTTGGTGCATCTAGAAGGCTGCTTCAATTTGCAGTTCGGGATGCTGTGGCCACTTCAATGCCGTCTAGTTCAACATCAGAGTCTGCACTAAAGCGTTTACGTTCTGTGGTTTCTACATCATCTGGAGACCCATCAGTTGAAGGCCATCGTCGTAGAATTCGATCTGTTGCGAGAGGACCTAATGCCATCGTGGCAACTGCTATTAAAGCTGTTGAAGATGCTGCCAAGGATGTTGCAAAAAGCAGATCTTCAGGAAATGTGTTTGACAGGCTTGGTCAGAGTATGCATGTGCCGCAGATCCACGACGAACCAGTAGAATTTGAAGAAGCTGCAGCTGAAGATGTGGAATATGGAGATTTTAACCAAGTTTCAGAGGGGATCCCCTCAACTTATCTCCAAAGAAGGGAGTATACTGCAGAATATGTGGGGGATATGACAATGTTGGAAACTGACACCGGAATGGCTTCTGATTCAGCATCTGATAATGAAGGATACAATGATGTCCATGTTATGAGCCAAGGGATTATGGATGTTTCTCATACTGGCACATCTGGTGGAAATGAGGGCCAGGACTCCTTGATGGTGCAGTACAGTGTGGCTGAAAAGAGCGGCGAAAGTACGCCAAAACCACGGAAAGATCAGGACCAACCTGCTCCGGTAGCTAACAATTCTCGTAAGATAGTGAATATATCTGTAAATGTAAATACATGGAAACCACCTCGTTATCAAGAGCTACGAGAGGTCTCAGAACTGGATAGTCGGAAATCTGTACAGGAGAGCGAGGGAGGTCTCGACAAATCTGGTGTGTGGTTGACGAATGAGAACAACAAGCTTTTCTCTGCTGGCAATGGAAATGTAAGATGCACACCTGAGTCGTGCATAGTTTGTGCAATGTGCACGTATCTGTTCTGTTTCTTCTGCTTCATGCCTCGTTCATTGATTTCATTTTCCCTTTAATGGATAGGCAAAACCTACTGCAGATACTCAGAAAGAGTCTCAGAAGATCGTTCCTACCACCCCTGGTGCGCTATCAAATGTTTTTGAACCTCTGTGCATTTTTTATGATTATAATGCATAATTTAAGCATTTTGCGGCCTTTTTGTAAATTTCTTGTTCTTGTGCCAAAGTTAGAATATGCATCTTTATAGTTTGAATGAGTTTTAAAGTTTTTAGTCTATCGGTGTAAAATTTTAGTAGAGGAGATGCAAGGCAGAGAGCCCCAGTTGATGGCTGATAAATAATTCAAAAGGCAGCACTGTGTATTCAATCCTCCAAGTGGAGAATAAGGGTCAAAAGCACTGTTGTCAAGCCGTGAATCGAATCAAGTATTCAAATGGTCCTTTTCCGAATTCTGTATCCTATTGAATCGCGAATCTTTCCAATTCGGTCATGATTTTTAGAATACTAGAGTTTGCATCTGCCTACGGCACGACACAACGAAGAAAGGGGCTCCACATCTCGGGACCCCACATAAATAGTATGAACCATTGATAATTTTAAAATTATTTTTAAGTGACCCCGTAAAAAATCAACATTCGGATAACTGTAATTGTTTCATCTAAAATAATTTAGAAGTTAGATCCAAACTTTGAATGAAACATTAATTACTGGATGAAGCACTTATAGTTATCTGATTGCGCTTGTTTTTTATAGGTTTATTTAAAATATTATTTTAGAATTTATTAATGACTCATATTATTTATACGGGACCTCAAAGTAAGGGTAAGAAAGAAAAAAATTTGGACAGTTGAATTGAATCAATCTTAGTCGTTCCAATAAATATGACGTTACAGTGTCGGTGGGAGCCCCCCACTGTTCTGTTTTGTATTATAGATGTTAAAAAATATATTTATCTTTGGATGACAAAGATATATTGTAAAAGTGATTATTTAGGCCTAAATCAGTAAGAAACTTCTCTTGAGTGATGGATTGAGGATGCCATGGTGCCGTGGTTTAAGATGTGGATTCGATGAATGCAAATATTGGTTCATTTGTATAGGAAAATGATTCAAATAAACCTTTTAAGGTCTTTTGAATTTTAATATGCCACATCTTCTCTCTGTCCCCCTCTATTACACTATTTTTTGCCACGATTATTGATTCGTTCACCTATGAATTTAATGGAAATAATAATCTAAGATACATAGAAGTTAAAGCAAAGTTGATATTTGTCTATGAGAAAATTTGGTTAAGTAAAAATCCAATACGATAGTATTATATGTACCAACTATAAGATTCACAACTTAAAAGATTTCGGTAATAACGTTTGTATTTTGTCAAATGGGCGAATAATAAAATTTTACAGTTTACGCAATTTCTATTACTCTCTTCGGAAGGCATTTAATATGCAAATCACCACACTTGGTCAAACGACATCTCGCTTGGTGACTTCAAATTATTCTTTTGGAAAGTGAAAGATGTCAGTAAAATGAATCGATTTTTTTAAGGTATCGAACCGAATGGTATGATTAGTATCATGAATATTGAAATTTTCATCTTCCAAAGATTCATCCACATAAGTATCAATAGCTTGGTATATGATATATCGAATCAAATTTTATGATACATATTGATATGGTTTTGATAATAGAGGTAAAAACATCTCAAAAGAGAAACCAATGTGTATGAGGTTTCATTCTTTATTATGAATTTTTGATGTTGAAAACTTTTGCATTACAAACTCCTTGAAGATTTGATGGTTTGGGATTATTTGCAGGCTTATATTCTACTGGTCGGCCAACAGAAGATCCTGTCTCCGGAACCATTTTTGTTAACAATGTAATTAATGGTTTTGATGCTTGACTTACCCATCTTTAGAGTTTTTTTCCCATTCCTTACGTCTGTTTTTTCTTCACAGGTTCATTTTGCTGCCACTAAGGATAGACTATCTCGGCATTTTAACAAGTTTGGGGATGTCCTCAAAGTAGTAATTGTGACTGATGCAGCAACTGGGCAACCAAAAGGGTGATCCATTTCATTTGCATTTTCTGAGTTGCTTTATTAAGTTAAAAGTATCTACATTCAATTTTGAGGCACCACAGTTATTCTTAGGTAAGTTATGTTACTTAATCAGGTCAGCGTATGTGGAATTCATGAGGAAAGAAGCTGCAGATAATGCTTTGTCGCTGGATGGTACCTCCTTTATGTCACGTATCCTCAAGGTATGATGCTGTTCAATTTTGTTCGTGAAAAACAATCTTTCTATTATTGTGTACTACTCATTAATTAAGGTGGTTTCTTGTACAGAGTGAAGAATCTGTTTCCTTGTTTGGGCAAAAAGCTCTCCATTTTTCTGCCGATTGTTAAAAATGTCTTCAGTTCTTGTGTGTTCAAATATTATACTTTCCCTTTCTAGAGTGTTTCTGTTGGTTGCTTTTTCAAAATCTTCTGAAATGGTTCCATTATACCTGGATGCCTGAAACTGCCAAGGTTTCAAGCTTAGTTGCTCAAAGCGGGAGCGGATACGGAATCGGGAGCGGGTTCGGGAGAGCGAGAAGATATAGAAGAATCTAAGGTTGGGAGCGTCTATAGGAGCGTGCATGACTATATGGTTATATCCACATGTTGATATAACAAAATATAGATACTCTAATTTCTTTTTTTGCTAATCCTCGTAAACATGGCACTTCATAATTTGTGTCAATTATAAACATTATTTTCGTCAATCTAAGTAAATGGTATGTTTAAATTTGTGCAGTAAATTTGATTGAGTACTTTTGTAGTGTCTTATCCTTCATATTTTTTCTTGCTTGGAATCTTCTTTTTTTGTTTCTTTTGAGATTTATATGCTTAGGTGGTTTTATCCTAGTTGGGAGTGGGCTCCTATCTCCATGGGAGCGAGGTTTCGAGGAGACTGACTTGGAATCTTGGGAGAGAGGTTTTGAGTTGGATTCGCTACCCTAATAGGAGGATCCTGCTACCAAGGTTCTGATCCAACCAATTAGAGGATAGCATTTTGGTTGGGGGTAATTCCATTGATATGCAACTTGTGGTAGGTGGTTTTATTTTTTCCTCATGTTTTTTGTAGTGTGGTTAAGTTGTGATGTGCTTTTGCTACAGACGGATTCAGTCTTAATTTTTCAGTTCGTCATTCTATGGGGACAAATACTGCTCTATTTTCCCCCTTTCTTTTGTTTTAGGAGGTACTAAGCTTATATGGAAACATGAATCTACTTTTTATGTACTGCACAGCTACATTAAGTGAGAAGTAGTGCTAAAAGAGTGTTCCAAATGCATATGTTTGTGGCGGCCAGGTGTGTAACCCATTTTGATTGTGTAAGAGTTTTTGATTGTATAGGTATTTTAATGTTTGGCGCAAGGGGATTCATTATAATGTTGTGTCCGAGCTGTTCATTAATTGTAATATAGTTGTCTCCTTGTAAGGTTTAGGAGTTTTGATGTACATATGTTGGTTGAGAATCCAACAAAGATACAAATCCTAGAAGTTTGAGCCGTTTCTTCCATCATAGCGCAGAGTTTTTTTTTGGGGTGGGGTGGGGGCTGAAAATTTTAAACTGGCAAGCCAAATGGATTAGCGTATCTGGTCATTTGGTTGCATCTTAGCCCAATTTAGTGTTACATCTTTGTTACCATTTTCTATTGTGGTTTTGGTATTGACCAACTGTTTTTCCTGTATCTCATTTTGACACCGTAAATTGTTGTCGAATGCAGTTGAAATTGGGTTGAAATTTGAATGAAGACCAATTACGTAAGATGTAGTTTGTCGCGTGCGTTAGATCATTTATTTTACCCCAGGACTCTGTTTTCAAGTCAGTAGACGTGAAAATATTCAATGTCTCTTTAGTTCTTTAACATTCTTGCAGTCCTTTATTTTTCGGTGATCCAAAATTTTATTAAAAACCGACAATACGAAGATCAAGGAAGGTATACCTTCCGGATTACAAGAGAAAACAACTAGAAACTGAGTTGAGGTTGTAACAGTAAGAGGTATTTTCCAAGAATGTCATAGGGCAACAGGTTGAGAGGCGTTACAGAGTGAAATTGAATTTTTTTTAACCGACATCTAACCTTATCTTATGGATAACATTGGAAAAGGGTCTCTGATGGCATGAGAAGCTTCTTTCATGCCAAATATAATACACCATGGCTACCCAAGCTAGCTTCCTTCTAATCTTATGGAATGACTTTCCACTCAACTTCCAATACGCCAGTTAATTTCATTAGTCGAGGAACAGGGCCTTTGATGTCCTGAATAACTCTACAGGTTCTTTCATGCCAAATATAATTCACCATGTCTGCCCTAGCTAGCTTCCTTCTAATCTTATGGAAAGACTTTCCACTGAACTTTCCAATTAGTCGATTAATTTCATCGGTCCTGGAGTGCTGAGGTTTATATGTGCAACAGAGGGAACCCCAATGGATTGCCCTGGTGGTTAAGGCACGAGTGTTGGGGTTTGCTCCCTCTTAGATCTCAACTTCAAAACCTTCCAGGTGCTATCAACTCTTGTGATGCCAATCGATACATGATTTTTCTACGGCTTTAATCGGGCCTCTTTACTAGATGGTGGGATTAGTCGAAGTGTGCATCTAAAGAGCTTAGGAACGTCTAGGACATCCCATGTAGCTGCAACTTTATATAGAGAAGAGAAGCAGTCTATTGGATCTGATCATGCCTCATGCTTTTTGGGTTGAAAGTGGAAGAAGAGAGGGAGGCAATGACCTATTTCACTGGTGGTTGTAGATGGTACAAGAGGGTTTATTATTAAAGGGAATCCCTTAAGAAGCCATAATTCTAGAGCCAAAGAGAACACTGGGAGGACCTTGAGAGGGG
>NMUG010000078.1:0-29074 GCA_002855965.1 Monotropa hypopitys
GACCAACCGTCGGATCTGACGTAGTATAGTTTTTGATTACCGAATACTAGGCTTTGGCTATATTGTTTTGTGCATATTGCAATAAAGATGTTTTATTTAGACCGAGCCCCCCTTTATCTTGACTCTTTTGGAGTTTGACGTATATGTATAGATGAGACCCCTCCTCTAGGGATAGATAGCCGAAGGAGAAGTGGTCCGGAGTGTGCCGGACGTATATACATGAGATCCCTCCACCAGAGATAGAAATCCGAAGGAGTAGATATTCGGAGTGTGCCTGACATGAGATCCCTCCACCAGGGATAGGAATCCGAAGAAGTAGAGGTCCGGAGTGTGCCGGACATATATACATGATATCCCTCCATCAGGGATAGAAATCCGAAGAAGTAGAGGTCCGTAGTGTGTCAGACATATATATATATATATATATATATGAGATCCCTCCACCAGGGATAGGAATCCAAAGGAGCAGAGGTCCGGAGTGTGTCAGACATATATACATGAGATCCCTCCACCAGGGATAGAAATCCGAAGGAGCAAAGGTCTGGAGTGTGCCGGACATATATACATGAGATCCCTCCACCAGGGATAGAAATCTGAAGGAGCAGATATCCGGAGTGTTCTGGACATGAGATCCCTCCACTAAGGATAGGAATCCGAAGAAGTAGAGGTCTGGAGTGTGCCGACCATATATACATGAGATCCCTCCACTAGGGATAGAAATTCGAAGGAGCAGAGGTCTAGAGTGTGTCGGACATATATACATGAGATCCCTCTACCAAGGATAGGAATCCGAAGAAGTAGAGGTCCGGAGTGTGCCAGACATATATATATGAGATCCCTTCACCAGGGATAGAAATCTGAAGGAGCAGAGGTTCGGAGTGTGCCAGACATATATACGTGAGATTCCTCCAACAGGGATAGAAATCCAAAGAAGTAGATATCCAGAGTGTGCCAGACATATATAGTTGTGATAGCTATCGGAGCCGAAGTCTGCCAGGAGACGCCGAACTTTTGGTGATGAATGACATCTTATAATCAACGTACTAAGACGGCGGTTATCAGAGCCACGCTTTGTCGGGAGACGCCGAACTTTTTATGGTGGATGACAACTTATAATCAACGTACTAAGACGACAGTTGTCAGAGTCACGTTCTGCCAGGAGATGCCAGACTTTTGTGGTGGATGATAGTTTATAATCAACGTACTAAGACGGCGGCTGTCAGAGCCACGTTCTGCCCAGAGACGCCAAACTTTTTGGTGGTGTGTGACAGCTTATAATCAACGTACTAAGACGATGGCTGTTAGAGTCACGTTCTGACGAGAGACGCCGGACTTTTGTGGTGGATGACGACTTATAATCAACGTACTAAGATGGCAGCTGCCAGATCCACATTCTACCAGGAGATGTCAGACTTTTGGTAGTGGGTGACAGCTTATAATCAACGTACTAAGACAGCGGCTATCAAAGCCACGTTTTTCCGGGAGATGTCGAACTTTTGGTGGTGGGTGACAGCTTATAATTAACATACTAAGACGACGACTGTTAGAGCCACGTTCTGTCGAGAGACGTCAGACTTTTCTGGTGGGGAAGGCCAACTCCTGAATCACTTGTCTGAATGCTTCGTCAAAGCCTTCGGTCTACCTTGATAATGACCGATCCTCCATTCTTGTCGGAGGATGGCATCCTCACATAAAACCTGTCTTTACCGGGCAACCTTTCCTACCCCCGTTGTAGGTTAAGACAATCAACAAAAGAGAACAGAGATGAAGACAAGCATTTTTATTATATAATAATTAAAAAGTGGGGAGACAAAGGGGTTTAGAGAAATTTTATCGGGCACCATTTTTGGCAAGAACAAGTCTCTGAAGCCCTAGTTAGCCGTTATGGGATAAGATGGATGTTGTCCTCTGGTCCGGCGGGTGGCCTATTGGGATGCCTCCTGGGTTTTCGGTCAATCAATCCATTTGTTGAGGTTGCCCTAGCGGACCAGGAGTTCCATATAGGCTTTGAACGGAGGGCAGGAGTTTGTATAGTGCCCTTCTCCCTGTGGTAAGTGCAAAATGCCCGGCCATCGTCGTTGCCTTCAGTCCCCATTTTGTGGTCCGGATGCCTATTGTAAGGCTGATCTCGGATTTGCTTGAAGATGATGTATGTTGGTTCGGTGAAGACTGTTGTTTCGGCCATATAGCCATCCAGCCTTGGCCTCTGCCCTTCTCCAGCTTTTACCAAATTGACCTGACGTTGGGGCCCAAAGCCTAGTGTCGGAAAGGACCGGTGAGCAGGGCGCTGAATTGCTCAATCGGCCAATAGGTCCTCCAGTTGGCAGAATTTATTTATCCTCTGAATGAGTTTGTCTATGTCATCCGGAGGGTTAAGCATGAGCTCACGGAAGATCAGACTATCAGTCTCCAAACCCATTTTGAAGGATGTGGCTGCGATGCCTTGGTCGCAGTCTTGGATTTCATTGTACATCTCCCAATACCGGTCGGCGTATTGTCGGAGGGACTCGCTCTAGCATTTTCTAAGGTTGATGAGTGCACCGACATCCTTGCGCTGTGTGGTGCTTGTGACGAAGCGAGCAAGGAATGCCCGCTCAAGATTCCTGAAGCTTTGGTCGGATCTTGACGGAAGCCTGTTGAACCACAGGGAGCCTTGCGTTCTTAGACTTGTGGGAAAGACTTTACACATAACGACGTCGTCGATCGTATAGAGGGCCATGACCTGCTGGAAGTAAATAAGATGTGTATAAGCATCAGTTTTTGGATCGTACCTAGAAAATTTGGGCAAATGGAATTCCAGAGGGATTGTCGCCGACTCGATCATTCTGGAATAAGGAGAAGCGCTGAGCTGTCCGAGCCGTGCGTCAACGCTATAGAAGGCATTCCCCTATGGGCGCTCTGGAGTGAGTCTCCTTCTGTGCCGGTGGCGATCATTTTGGTTTTCCCTATAAAGGGAGGGAGCAATGTGACGGTGATGCCTGCGCCGATGTCGTCTTTCAAGACTTTAGTGACCAACATCCGAGCGCTTGTGTTGCTCTACCGCATCCCCATTCGGTTGTCTCCTCTGATGCTCCCATGAGCTTTCTCCTTTTGGATGAACTGGGAAGAAAACCTCGCGATCATACATATACAGTGTCCCGCCTGATGTCCCTAGGGACCAGGCACTAGGGGTAGATCTTCCACATGCCTGTTGCATAGGGTTCGATCTCATTTTCTCCTTGTCGGTCTTGTGTCGACTCCTTTCACCAGAGTTTGATGTCATAAAGGCTGCTCGTGGGGGCAGCTGGGTGAGCTTGGCAACGTGCTCTTTGAGAAGTGGGGGACCGTCACCGACAACAATAGAGGAAGAGGAGGAACATCAGATATCTCCGTGCTCCTAGTGGAAGGGGGTATCTCGGTTGCCATGTATCAGAAGCCCCAAAGATGTGTAGGAAAAAACCACCAAAAATCTGGACAAGGTTGTAGCCTTCCCTAGCAGAATCACCAATTGTGTTGGGTGTTTTTGCTGCGATACCTGACATTCGGCTGATCCCTTCGGATGCTTGGCAGTCGGCAGCTGTGCTGGGGCTCCGTGCGTGCTAACCTACAAGATGTGTTTGTGTTAACTAATTGTTGGTACCATATCGTGCTGACTCCAACAATCTAGTCTCATATGCATCTACTAACATAATTTCCATGCTTCTTCCTATCTTCAATAATCAACAAATCACCACAAACTATGGAACTGATTAATATCACCAACCTCTATATTCTTAAAGGCACCAGGCACTGCATTCTCGAGATGATTTATAACGAAATCCAAATGTGTGAAAACACTTATCATGCTATAGCAAAAACACATATTGTGCAACACATAACAGTCAGCCATGAAAACAGAGATTAACTCATCATGTAACACATAACATGTAATGATAGAATCAAAAGTCATATAAATACTTGACACTTTAGGGTTCACTTGCCAAGCCATGTGTTACACTAATTCCCAAACCACTACTACACACATCCTACATACACAATCCACTAACCACTCAAATAAATCTAGACTCGGTATTCCAATATATCATTCTTTTCCATTTAACTTTCTAAGATTTTCTATTTGAAAATACGTTGATCAAACGCTTTTCAAACCGGATTTCAAGGTAGTTGTCTGGGTGACAAAGTAACACGCACAATAATCCTGGAATTTACACACAACCACCCCCATCCTACACTCACCTCAAGATTTTCACAGTCCTCAAACCATTCTCAGCCTAGAACCTATCAGCCTAGGCTTTGATACCAAGCTATCACGATCCGTCCCAGAATACGACATAAAAGATCATTCGACTACGGAATCATGACTAAACATTGCATCAAAGAACACAAGGGATCTATAAGAATCACAAGATCAAACTATCAACTAAAAAGAACAGCGAAAGAACTAATATAAATCTCCAAAACAAACTCCAACAAAATAAAATGAGTAGCTAAAGATCATCACACCGGTCTAACATAAAACCCAGTACTGAGAAATCTCATCGACAACGGGATAATAGTCTCTACTAACTACTTACTACTGAACATAGCAAAAGGAAAAGACTTCAATAATGAGTGAAGCCATCCACCTCTCTACCCAACTGGCACATCGACCTGGCTTGGAGTGAACCCGTTAAGAATCCAGATCTGGATATAAATTGTCAAACACAAAAATACAGCAAAGAATATCCAAGAGTGTCAGATAATAACAATCAATATATGCAAATTAACATATGAAACTAACATGTAACCAACAAGAGTTGAAAGAGGTTGTGTCTCGTTTTGATCTCAAGTAACACAAACACTATGAAGCCCATAAAGATGCAGGTCACTAATGCATCACACAATCTCGTACCTAAAGTACATTTTTCTTTTCCATTTACTTGACATGGCAATTTTTACTTTCCGACGGTCCCAAATCCATCAAGCAAGGACGTCACTTGCTAAGGGCGAACCAATCAAGTCCATAACCCCACAATTGGCCTCACTGTTTATCAAAAGCATGTCGGGGTATACTCTATACTGGGCCTCACTATTTATGGGAAAGCATGCCAAAGTATATCACATTTCACTGTCTTTATTCATACTGCCCCACTTGGCCTCACTGCTTATCCAAAACATGCCAGAGTCATTTCACTTTACATTGCTTACCATTTTTAGGTACAATTCCCATCACATTCATGTTCACCAGATTTCCATACAATTTCATAATAAAGTTTTCTAACATGCCCACATGAATGCTATTCCACAACGAATCACGTAAAACACGTAAATATGCCTTCATACAATATCCAACCGAAAGTCAAATAATTCAGGCATAGCATGCTTGTACATATGTCCAACAAGTAAAGCAGATACACATGCATGGGTATCACATCTATCTGAAGACCAAGTAATCCAAGTATAATATGATTGCACGTTTATTCAACAAATAAGGCATGTAATAGAAATACGTTTAACACATAATCACATATGTTAAGAAACATATATTGAAGGGTATCTACACACTCATCGAATGTGTGTAGTCATTAAGAAATGTTTATTTTTGTGTCGCAGATGTGCTTGACTCCTCACCTATTCCAACGATACTAATTTTAGAACAACTTCTTCTAAAAGTTCAACGTAGTATTTAAAGTTGGATAGCAATAATTATTATTCACTAAGTTGGATAGCAATAATTATTGACCCCAGAGCGAGCTAGGGTAGATCCCTTTTTCACTTTCATCTTATAATAATCCTGATGGAATGTTTTAAAAACGTATTCTTTATCAAATATTAAAAGATCGTACTTTGTTCCTCTACAATCTTAAACATCTTCTTTTTATCATCTTACGATTAATTGTAAATAGAATATCATAATACATTAATATTTTCCCTTGGTTTAAACTACAAGTAGTGTTTTCCGTATTAATCTGTTTTTGGCTTATCCTCTTGTTCACTTATTGTCAATCCCTCGGCTCCCCATTTTTGTTTTGCCTTTACTTTATTTTTTTTGAAATCAGGTTCTGCCATTAAGACTACATCTAAAGCCTCTGAATTGGCATTATGTGTGTCACTCGGTACTAGTGTGAACGCCTTTCCTTGTTTTCTATTACTGGGTTCAGCTTGGATGGTGGGTCGTGGCTCGACCTTAACTGTTGGTAATACTGGTAGGTCCCTTCTGGGTACTATTGGACAATCACGGACAAAATGGCCATGTTGTCTACATCTATAGCATGCTCCGTTTTTTCTATAATATTCTCCAAAATCCCTTCGCTGGCATCTAAGACAAGTAGGGGTAACTTTCTTCCTATGTTTTGCCATCACTTTATACCTCATTCTTTCCATAACACCAACCACCCCTACCAATGTTTACTTCATACGATCTATTCTATCTACGTGCAATTGGGATCCGTGGACCTAAGCCTGTTCTTTATTTTCTTCCAAATGGTCATCTATATCCTATATTTACGAAATGACAACTCAAATTAATATATCTACAACTATGATTCTTATCTTATCTTAAGACTTCCTATTGTTCTGAGATATTTATTCTTGAGAATATATTTCAACTTATTTCATTTTGTATATAAAAATACCATTTCATATTTTATCTTAACTATGAGTATCCCTTTCGAATATTCATTGAAGTATCGGTGATCGGTCACACTTCAAATGACATCCAAATACAGATCTCAAGTTTCTAAAAACAAGTTATCATATAATGTTGAACACATGCACCCTTACTAGGGTTATTTCTACATATAATAACTCATATACACTCCCCAACTCACTCGTAAATCTTATATAGCCCAGGGTTTACATAAAACAGACTCTGATACTATTAAATCTATCATGACCCAGACTCATCCTCTGGGGTCATTGTGACAGACACTGGGTAATTCGCACAATTACCTAAGGTCTTGCTTATTCTTCTCTTACTACAAATGGTAAATGTAATGATAAAACACAACAGAAGAAAATATACATGCATAATACTGAAATTAAAATACTTGTTTTATAATATATTACAGATCAAAAAAGAAAGCATATTACAAACCAGAAGTTGTCTCAGAGAAAACTAGTGCAAACTATAAATAAAGACCACTAACCACTTACTTCTTCTCTTATTCCTTCTGATTTGTACAATGATTTACAGATATAGTCAAATTGTTGTTCTTTTCCTAGAAAATATAAATTTTCATAAGCTACAACTCGTATGAGTGACATAGCATAGAAATACAGGTTTTATGTCATGGATATAAAAAGAGTATAAAATAGTGCATTGCTTCCAAAATATAATAGAGTTCATAAATTGAGTCATAAAATCATAGCTGAGTCATAAACATATGCCAAAACCATGAATACCATCCTGATATCATAATGGAACAGAGAAGTGCCGACGCCATAACAAAATCAAAAATATATTATAGCCGATAATCATAACAGAATCATATCATATCAGAACAATATGGATATTTGGGTTTCGATTTCTTTTAAACTCTTATTTACTTTCAAATTTTATTCTTAAAATCGTTCTCTTATTTTTACATCATATTATAGTCTATGTCTTATCCTTATCAATCATATCTGTTGGGCATCCCCAGTAGATTAGCTAGACATCTGGCGTATAATTCCGTATGAATACGTTGGCTTGTGTCCCCTAGTAAGGACATCATCGAGGCTTAGGTCCCCCAAATGCATCTTATTATGTTTCTTAGATGGATGTTATTTAGATTCGTAGTTAATTTCATACTTAATGTAAAAATTCCACGGAAGGGGGATGTTTAAGAAATATACTAGAAATCTATGTATTTAAGTGCAATGTCACTCACCTGGTTCGTAATGGGTATCTGGTTGACCTGAGAGTTCAAATATAAGAAGATAATTATTAAAGAAAACTCTTAATAATTTCCCTAACTCGTTTACTTGTTTATTTCTCTTTCCACGCTTATTTTTAACCATTTTATCTTGGGGTTATGCTTAATTAGTCTTTTATTACATTTCTCTACATCTTTTCAAGTCCATGGTTGACTTTTCTTGGACTTTTCTTGGACCGGTAGGGTCACCGGCACCCCACTTGTATACTGCCTGGTATACTGGCCAGTATACCAGATTTGTTCAAAATTGGGCAGTGGCTCGGGCATAACATTTTAACCAACCGGTAGCACCACCGGCATGTCGGCCGACATACCCGCCGGTGAGCCGGTCTACAAACCGGGCGAACGAACAGTCAGACAATGGGTTTTCTCAGCTCAGGGATCTGCGATTTGGACCTCAAAATGTATTTTTCTTCGATTTCTATGGCCACTAGTATATTCTACCTACAATCGACCTAAAACGTTTTAAAACGAATCAAAAATACGTTTAATTCGCGTAATTTAGAATATTCCTAAAATTTTATAAAGTTAGTTTTCTAGTCTACTTTGGAGTTTTAATAGTCGTTATACATATTAGTAGGATCGTAACGATGTTCTTACCTTAGTTTTGATGATGGTTTGATTCCCGACGTGTTCAATTTCCTGCTTGATCTTCCATCCCTCCTCTCCTTTCTCTCCCTATCTCTCCCTTGTTCTTCCCTGGAGTTTCTTTCCTTTGGTTTTTGATTTCTTCTTTTAATTTTGATTTTGTTTTCTTTTAATTTAAGTTTAAATAAGAATGGTTTTATAAATTAAATTTGAATTAACTTTGGGATACGATATGGTGCAGGAAGGTGCACCATAGTTACGGTAGTCCTTAGGCCTATTTTACATATTTTTGTTTAATTCTATAATTCGTTTTTTTCTATATAAATTATTAAACATCCTTTCTTATTTCTAAAATTTTTCAAACTCTACTAAAAATTCCTATTCGCCTTTTTGAATTTAATATAAATCTTTAAGGCTTAATTTCATTCTTTAAGCTTTCTAATTTATTCTTATTAGTCATAAACTTAATTATATTAATTTGGAAGTTCATGGTATTACACTGAGTTCTTCTACAACTCATGGAAGAGTATTTGCAATGACTTGTCAGCATGTGGAAACAATTCCAGAGGTGGTCACAGGTATTATTTCTGTATTTAGCATTAATGCAAGAGTTTTGATAGATGCAGGATCAATTCATTTGTGTCAGAACAGTTTAGTCGACATTTTGGTCAGACCAGTATAGAGATGGAATGCATATTGGCAAAATCTATGCCAATTAGTGAGATAGTGATAATAAGAAAATGTTTCCTAAATGTGAGTTGACAGTCACGGGTAGATCTTTAGAGGCAAATCTTATACCTTTGGTGATGATTGATTTTGATATCATTTTGGGAATAGATTTCCTAACTAAATGCCATGCCACAATATAGATTGTTTTAGCAAGGAAGTTGTGTTTAGTGTCAGGTGAGGAAGAGACAAAATTTAGAGGTGAATTAAAAAATGTAATTTCAGCCTTGGAAGCTGTAGATCTTTTAAAGAAGGGTTGTCGAGGTTTCATAGCTCATGTTGTTGACACCATGAAAGAACCAATAGAGTTGTCAAGAATTTCAGTGTTAAATGAATTTGTAGATGTATTCTCAGATGGATTGCCAGGGTTGATGCCAGATAGAGAGGTAGAGTTCACTATAGAATTAATATGAGGGACCGAGTCTATATCTATATCACCCTATCGATTAGTCCAGCTGAACTGTTAGAGTTGAAAATTCAGTTAAATGATTTACTTGGTAAATGTTTTATCCGACCAAGTGTTTTTCGTGGGGAGCACCGATGTTTCAAAAAAGGAAGATTGTACTTTGAAAATGTGTATTGATTACTGACAATGGAACAAATTTACTATACAGAACAAGTATCCACTGTTCGAAATTGATGATTTGTTTGACCAATTGTAAGAAGAAATAATATTTCCTAAAATCGATTTGAGATTGGGATATTGCGAAGTTAAAGCTAGGGAAAGTGATATTCCAAAAACAACTTTTTTGTACGAGATATGGCCACTTTGAATCCTTAATTATGCTATTTGGAGTCATTAATTCACCTACAATGTTTATGGATTTAATGAATAGTGTGTTTAAATCATATTTGGATATTTTGTAATTGTGTTCATTGATGATACTGGTGTATTCTAGTACTAAGGAAGAGCATGAGAATTATTTGAGGATGGTTTTGGGTGTTAAGAAAGAAAATCTGTTGTACGAGAAATTTTAGTAAGTGTGAGTTTTGGCTCAATAAAGTTATATTTTGGGTCATGTTATTTCTTGTAATGAGATTTCTGTGGATTCAAATAAAGTTGGAGCTATAGTGAATTGGAAAGGCCAATGACTGTGACTGTGGTGCGTAGTTTCTTGGGTTGGCAGGATATTATAGAAGATTTATACAAAGCTTTTCGATGATATCTTTATCATTGACAAAATTGACAAGGAAAGAAACTAAATTTGAATGGTCACCGGATTGTGAAAGGAGTATTCAAGAATTAAAAAATAGATCAGTAACGTCTCCAATATTGGCAAAATCTATGGGGACAGAGTATATGGTGAGTTATAGTGATGCATCCTATCATGGTTTGGATTGTGTGCTTATGCAATATGGTAGGATTATGGCTTTTGCATCTAGGTAGTTGAAATCACGTGAACGTAATTACCCTACATATGATTTGGAACTAGCAGCTGTTGTGGTTGCTGTGAAATTGTGGAGACATTATTTGTATGGTGTGACATGTGAGATTTGCATTGTCCATCAAAGTCTTAAGTATCTTTTCACCCAAAAAGAGTTAAATTTAAGGTAGAGTAGGTAGAGTGAGTTAATCAAAGAATATGATTGCACCATTCATTATAAATGGAGTAGCTGATGCTGCAAGTCATAAAAGAATTCTGGGAGATTATTCTAAAGTTGATACTTTTTACAGAATTGACTCAAATAAGGGTAAGTTTTGAAATAAAGAGTGATGATGTCTCATTAGCCCAGACTTCTATTCGGCCATTGTTTGTTAATAAACATTAAAGAGGGCCAGAAATTGGATGGAAATCCTAAAAAAGATTAGACAACAAGTGCTTAATAAAGAAGTAATTGTGTTCAGTACTCAAGACGATAGTATGTTGTTGTTTAAAGAAAGGAAGTGTGCGCCTAATGATCCTATCTTGAAACGAGAGATTTTGGATGAAGCCCATAGATCATATTGTGTTTTACATCTGGGTAGTGCAAAGATGTATAGAGATTTGAAAATAATTTTATGGTGGTCGTGGATGAAAAGAGAAATTGCAGAGTTTGTAGCAAAATGTGTGACATGTAAACGAGTCAAAGTAGAACATCAACGACTAGTTGGATTGTTGTGAAATCTCACTATATCAAAATGGAAATAGAAGCATGTGACCATGGATTTTGGGATAGGATTACCTCGCTCCCATAAAGGATATGATTCCGTGTAGATGGTGGTGGATCGACTAACAAAAATCAGCTCACTTTTTATAGTGAGAATTATATATACAGTGGATAAGTATGCTCGAATCTATATTGGCGAAGTTGTACGATTGTGTGGTATATCAGTATCAATTGTGAGAAGAATAACAATTCAATCAAACCTTTCAACATGTTATCAGAGAGGGTTCGAGGAACCTAACCTTTTTTCTATCCTCTCGTTTCTCTCGATTCGATTAGAGTTCCTGTCTTCAAACACAAAACCCTAAACCTAAATCTCCCAGCCTTAGCCGCCGCCGCCACTGGTTTCCTCTCCGTCTATCTCCGCCACTAGTTCCCACCAATAGCTTCTCTTCGCCTATCGCCGCTGCACCCTCTTGTCATCTCTATCGCCAGGCTCAGGCGACGATCGTCACCCGTCGCCACCTATTGTTGACCACCTCTTTGTCATTGTTAGGCCCCGGTGACCATGTTCTACCCATCATCTTCGTTGTTCCACTTGTTTAATTGTCACCAGACTTCAGCCACTCTCTCTCTGTTTGTCTCGATCTGTTGTCACCAGACTTCTCTCGATCTGTTATCTTCGTCTCTCAGGTGAACCACATCAGCAACTCGCATTGTCAATACCAGATCTGATCTGTTACATATCTAGAACTCTCAAATTTATTCCAGATCTATTGTCACTGGAACTCTCTTTGTCCCGATCTGCTATCACCGAATCTGTGACTCTCTGGTATTTTTTGGACTTAAAAGTGCTTTCTCTCTCACAACGTTTCTTCTTTACTCGATTCAATTATGGGTGATAATAAAGATATTGCTACACATTCATCTAGTATAGATCATTCGATTTCATCCGCTATAGTTGCTCCTATTGCATCCACTACTGGAAATCACAGTACTCCAAGTTGTAATAGTTCCTCTGAACGTGGTGGTAGGCGCGGCGAACGGGGGTGATTGTGGAACCAAGAAGTGTACTCATTGTGTGCAGCCAACCACGATGTTGCATTCTATTGGAAGTTTCATAACAAGCCATCTTGGTCTAATCAAGCTACTCCTGAAAAGGAACCCTCTGCTCCTGCTCCTGCTCAGATTATTATATCCAAGGCTAAGTATGATTCTATGGTTCAAAGGGCCAATGTATCTTCCTCTTCCAATGCAACATATGTCGCCTTAGGTACTATGTGTCTTCACTCATCTTCTCGTACTCATACTCCTTGGATTCTCAACTCTGGTGCATCTGATCATATGACAGGTGATTTGTCTCTTTTGACTAATGTTGTTACCCCTTCTATTCCATCTTATGTCACTGTTGCTGATGGTTCTAAAATACTTGTTCGTGGAATTGACACATATTTCTCATCTGGTTTTACTTTTTCCTCTGTTTTGTATTTACCCCAATTCCCATTTAGTCTTATTTCCATTCATAAACTTTCTCATACTCACCAGTGTGCTATACATTTCTATCATTCTCATTGTATATTTAGGATCTAAAGATGCAGAGGATGATTGGTTTGGGGTATGAGAAGAACGAGTTGTATTACCTTCAAGAGGAGGAGTAACAACAACCTACCACATCTCTCATCTCATCTGCTCTACATTCTACTATCACACCTTATTAGTGACATTATCATCTAGAGCACCTGTCTTCTGCCAATCTTCGCAAGCTAGTTCCCAATTTACCTAACTTTTCTTCTTTTAATTGTGATACATGCGAACTAAGTAAACACCACAGAGTTTTCTTTCATTTACGTCCCGAGTCACCATCTTCACAACCTTTTGATTTAGTTCATTCAGATATCTGGGGACCTTTTCGCACTACATGCCTATGTGGTGATCGCTATTTTGTTACCTTTATTGATGATTTCTCTCGTTTAACTTGTGTATATCTTCGCGGTTTCAAATATTCTCTGTCTTTTCAAAATTTCATGATGAGATTGTTAATCAATTCAATGCTAAATTACATATTTTGAGAACTGATAATGCCCAAGAATATCTTTCTCATCAATTTATGCATTTTTATGAAACACATGGTATTACTCATCAAACTTCTTGTGTCACCACTCCTCAACAAAATGGGGTTGCAAAATGAAAAAATGAGCTAATTTTAGCTGTAGCTCGTGCTCTTATGTTTCACATGCACGTTGCAAAACCTTTTTGGGGATATGCTATTCTTGCATCCCATGGGCAATCAAAATGCCAGGTCTGTAACTCTTCATGCTTTGCATTTGTTTTTTCTTCATATCACATCGCACTAATAACCTCTGCTTCTTCCATCTTTCCTTGTAGATTTGAAGATAGTTTGGGAGATTGAAGAAGGGTACTGATCGTCGTAGGCGTATCATTAATAAGATTTCTAACAATGAAATAACACTATGTAGTAGTGGTAAGTCTCCATCACGGGGAAAGTGACATGAATCTCAATAATCAAATTAAGCTTCCTATATTAATTCTGAACAAGATTTGAGTTTTTTTTTGATTTTAGAAACTAATAAAACAATGGAAACTTTTAAATAATGGAAAGTTCAAACTAAAGGAACAATCAAAATAGGAAAGTTTGCAATATAGAAAGCGTTTCTAATAGGAAAGTTATGAAATAGGAAAGTTCTAATAAGGAAAGTTATCTAGGGTTTTGAATCTACTTGCTTCTCATATTTTTGGTTCGCAAGAATGCGCATGATTGTTTGGAATAACCGACACCACAATTGGTTGCAATCCAATTTGATGTCGTCGGAAGGCATCCACGAGTCGCCGGATAGCATAGACTATGACCACCTAACACTGCCCGTCTCACCAGTACAATCCGTCTCAAAAGTACGAATTGTCTAGTGGCACGACCTGTCTTACGGTGTATAATATATCTTATCCAACTCACGAGATTCATGAACACACCATTGCATGACTTGGTGTTTGATTATCGGAAATCAAAACACAAGAGATTGAAAGAATAAAAACTTCATTAAACCAATGAAACTTCAAAGTCATACAATCAATAAAATAATCAACAAATAATTGAACCTAAAATAGAGTTACAAGCTTCATACGTTACCCTAGACTTAGAAGATTAGCCAGCCATGAAGATGGTGGCGGCCATGGAAGGTGAGGAAGATGCTCCAAGTTGGGTGGTAGCTGCCTTAGGAACTCTTCTAGCCTCATTGGTGTATTACAATGATCCAAATAGGTTTAGGATGTGTAAAGATATGTTATAAGGAGGTTTAGGCATTCTTAAATAGGCTTAAGTAAAGTTCTCACACTTCAAAATAGGTCCATTAGGGTCTAGGGAATCACAAAAATTCATCTGGCATCATCCAGACGAGCTTGATCGTCATCCGGACGAGGAAACCCAAGCCAAATTTGGTCTTCTGAGCTACCATCGTTGTCTGGACGAGCAAAGGGTTGGTTCAGACGAGCCTTGCCATGGCTTTTGCATCTTATCTGAATCCTTCGTCCGGGCGAGCTTGGCCCTTCATCCAGATGAGCCTGACAGCTTTGCATGGTTATCTTCTTTTTAGCCCTCTTGCTTCTATTTTTGGCCATCAAGCTCTTCTTCAAGGTTGTTCGGGACTTCGTTACGGACATTTCCTCATACAAACCTCAAGATTTTGATGTTGGATGCTTCTTTTGACTTTTATTAACTTGTTTTCGACTTAACTCCTGTAATTATGAATGAAGCTGCAAATCCACAAAAACTTATTAAATACAAGGCTTCAGGCTAAAAATGTATAATTAGAGAGTATAAATAGGTACGTTTCTATACCTATCACATCTCCAAACTTATACTTTGCTAGTCCTGAGCAAAGAAATAAAATAAAGTAGTGGATGACAGGAAGTAAATAAATGAAATGCGAAGGCGGCCTCAGTAGGACGAGTATGGATCACCCACAAAATGCATTTATACTAGGATAATTGTGCAAGTCTCGATCACTTCCCAATCATAATACATGCTCAATGAAAAGAGTATGCAAGTATTCTACCGAGTAAAAGCAAGATGAGTCATTTATTACCAAACTTAAACAAGAGAACTCTTCAATTTGATTCATTTTAATTTAGTTTTCCATTAAAATAGAGTTTTGTATTGTACTCGGATAGAGAAAAATCACAAAACATGTGTAAAGTGAAAGATTCAAGGATTTCATCTAATTTTGGATTCGACACACTCAAACCCCTAAGCAATCATCAAGATTCACAATCGTTTTTCAACTCCTCTTATCCTTATTCATTTAAAGAGAGTATTAATTTTTTCAATGGTTATGCAATGAATTAGTTTCTTAAGCTTTCTAATTGACCTGTGTAGCGAGCTTTCGATCAGTGACATCCAAACCGAATTACCTTAGGGCAATAGGTGTAAAGGACACCCCTACAGATTTACTTGCTCGAGCCAAAAAGGCTACAAACCAAAACTAATCACCTTGCTAAATTTTTCCCACGACTGTGCAATGAATTGAATTCTTAAGCTTTCTAATTGACCCGTGTATCGAGCTTTTGATCAGTGACACCCAAGTTGAATGGCCTTAGGGCACTAGGTATAAAAGACATCTCTACGGATTTACTTGCTCTAGTAAAAAAGGCTACGAATCAAACTAGTCATGTGTGTTAAGTCCTTCCATTCTTCACACCTTTTTATGCGAACGCTTAGTGTTTATTGAGACTAGAGGCCTCATTACTCAGTATGAGTCAGTGGAACAAGCAATTTAGACTCTCATTTTTTCTGGAATAAGAGAGACCATCAAAACAATAGGCGTTCGATTCTCACCAAGGCAGATTAAGTGTGTATACAAAATCCAAATCTCAAATCATCTTGAATGTACATGTGGAAAAATGATTATAAAAAAACTCTATCTAAGCACAAATAATCAAATAAGTCCAATGAGATTTTCTTTATGTTCATTTTTCTTCATTTGTGTCCAAGTTCTTAAGTTCAAATAAAATAATAAAATCACATCAAGCCTCTACCGAATGACACTAATCAACTCTTATCAAATACCACTAGTCAAATTGGGTTGTAATTGGGACTATCAACAAAAATAAAATTCACGTGACTAAAAACATGCATGAATACTCTCATCCCCCAACTTAAACTGGACAATGTCCTCATTGGCCACAAATAAAATGAAATAGGGCATGTAAGTAAAGGAGAGAGATAGAGTGATATCACATCATGAGCTGCAAAAGATAGACATAAGTGACATCCCCCAACTTGGGCCAAATGGTCATCCATGTTAGTCCAACAAAAACACAAAGCAAAAATATACAAAAAAATAAATAAATGAACTAGCCCATTCTTTCACGTGGAACATACGAGTTTTTTTCTCTCTCCGTTTCCCTCACTTAGCAATACATTAAAGAAGGAGTCTCCCGATATTCCTGGGTAGGTCGGTATTCAGCATGTTAGTCTCTCTCACGCGCTCTTTGTGATTTTTCTATTATTGAGAGACATCCAATCACCTTTCACAACCATCCGTACTTTACCAAGGTAATCCCAGATAAGACATCACTAAGGCTAGTTACACGAGCGACTATACTAGATCGTCAAGCAGCCGTTCGAGCATGACAAACACTGAAGGTATCTCAATCTCGATGGATTTTAAGTCTCCTAGACTTTATTAAAATTTTATTTAGAATAAATAGGATGGGTGGCCTTTCAGTGAAATGTTTATGGTGCTTCTTGTAGTTAATAATATAAGGATCGTGCCAAAGTGGATGAGATGACTCATCCATTAATATAAGAAAGAAGTAAGTGCAGTGGGTGGTCAAAATGAACTTCGTACCATGATCTGGCACATGATCCTTAGGCCAGAAAGACGTGGCCTTGACAAAGGACATCATAAAAAGTACACAAGGAGTGAATGTGAATAGTGTGCAAGTCAAAATAAAATTTCCCTCCTTGGTGCAATTGGAATCTGGACCCTTGTTACTATACCCCTTACGATGAGGGGGCTCAGGCTGTGGTATGACTTCAAAAATTGCTTCGATTGGTTATTGAAAGATTTCATGTTCTGGTTGGACCAATAGAGACCTAGGAGTGGTGGGTCATGGTGAATATAAGTTACCCCACAAGGGGTGCTCAAAATCAAGGTAGTGGGTAGTGGTGGCGATGGCTCAAAAGAAGTTGACCGAATTGGAATGGCCATTGGAGGTGTAAGATCTAGCATATTATTAACCTCCATAATGGATTGATCAATGTCAAAATCTTCAAAGCCAAAGTACGCGAGACATGCTTGTAGATGGTCTTCATCTAAGATCGGTGATGGTGCCTCCTCAACTATCTATTGAATGACATCGACTGCATAGCAGTTCTCCTCAGACTAAGGTTGGGAGGCAGCACCATACATGTTGAAGTTTAATTTCATAGTTCCAAAAGGCACCTCCATTATTCCACTCCTCACTGTAATATGTCATTGGCCGTAGCCAAGAAGGGTCATCCCAAAATGACAGGGGTTTGAGTTTTTAAAGACGTGAGGAATAAGCTTTGTGTCAAGAATAATAAAATCAGCAGGGAAGTAGAAATTGTTGATCTTGACAAGAGCATCCTCTGTCATATCCCTTGAGACCTAAATGGATTGATCGACCAATTGCAACATGATCATCGTGGGTTTCAGCTCACCAAGTCCCAATTCTGCATATACGGAGTATGGGAGTAAATTGACATTAGCCCCTAGATCAACAAGTATCCAATTTATGGTGTGAGTGCCAATAACACATGAAATAGTGGGCACGCCAGGATTAGGGAGTGCCCCTCCTACGGAAAGGGGAAGGTGCATCAAGACATTCGGGAAAGGATGCCTTAGGAATATATGGTGGGACATTTGGTGAGTCTGAAGTAGATGGAGAATCATGGGCAACCTCTTTCCCTTTTGAAGTGAGATCAGACCCAATAGATGGAGACTGTCTCTTTATTTTTTGGGGCGCAAAGGTGGTGTCAATTTGTTTGCCATTTCAAAGGTGTTGATAGATTGGACTTGCTCATAGTGGAGCGAGTCACCAACGTGATGCACACCCCTTGAATTAGAGATGGTTTAGCTAGTCAACTTTCTTTCCTCCCTTCGACTCAATTAGTTAGCTAGTTGCCCCACTTGGATTTGCAGCTTTGACATCAATTGATTTTGTGAGTGAGGGAGTTGGGTCAATGAATGGATCTATTTGGATTGTTCATCGAAGGCTGTTAAGGCCTTCTGAAGTGTATCGTGAATAGTAAGATCCACTTGGGCATGGGAAGGGGCTATAGGTTGATAGGGGGCGGTGAAGGGTGAACGGTCTAATGATAGGAAGTATTTAGGAATGATGGCCGTAATGGGGTGGTGTACTATCCTCTTTGTGGATTAGCAGATTACTCTTGGCCTTGTGGCTGCCACGAAAAATTTGGATGGTTCTTCCACCCTGGATTATAGGTGTTGGAATATGGATCGTTGTTTGGGCGACCAAAGCCTTGAGTGGCATTAATTCGCTCTACATTGTAACACTCAAAAATCTCAAGTTACTTTAAAAAGGAGATTTTGGGATTTATTCTGGTGAATCTTTTAATTTTGGAAATAAGAATTGGGAAATTCTAGGAAGAAGAGTTAAAGATGAAAGTTTTTTAGAAGATTCTTGAAGATGGATCATGACTAGGTGGTGGTACATTGGAAATATGAGAGTGGTCAATGCTGACTTCGGAATATTTGGAGTTTATTTGGTGGTTGAAATCTCATCTAGACCCTATTGACATTGAGTTGGAAGAGGTTTGGCTAGAAAGTTTAGGTTTTATTTTGTTGAGAATGAGAAAATAGGGATTGGAAGTTTTAGGAGTCAAGTTTGACATTGAAGGTTTGCATGTGTGGATTGGCTTGATGTCATTGTCTTTTAATTTTGTTGGTTGTGTTGGTTATGTGACTGTGTTGGTGTTGGCTGTGTTGGTTGTGTGTATGTGTTGGTGTTGGTAGTGTTGGTTATGTGGCTGTGTTGGTGTTGGCTATGTATTTCCAAAAAAATGGGAAATGGAGGAGGTGTGCATTTTAGAAAATCAAAGGAGGAGAAGGGGTAGGCCGGACTGGTCTTCCGGAAATAGGGGTGTGTGTTTGCGTTTTTTGAAAGTTGGTGGTTGGATGGGATGGTTTACTTTAGTTTCTCGGAAGTTGAGGCTTGAATTTCCAGTAGTGTGTGCCTAGGTTGCATTTCGATATGTGGCTAGTCTTGGTCTACCAGAAGTAAGCCTTGGCTCTTCTGGCAATTCACTTGAGTGTCACATTTCGATATATGACACCCTTCTACTCTATGTGTGTCCATCCAGTGAGGTCACATATCGAAATGTGACATGATCACATTTTGATATATGAGTTAGTCAGGTTAGCTGGTTGGTGTCACATTTCGAAATGTGACACCATGTTATATTTCAATATGCATCTTGGGTCTCTTCTATGCTGTAAGATCAGTGGCTTTGTATTTCGAAACGTGATTTGGACACATTTCAATATGTGGGATGTTCTGGGTTGTTCGGCAGTTTGAATGGGGATAGTTTGGACTTTCTAGGGATTATATATATATATATATCATATACGCGTGTGTGGGAGGGTAGAAACCTTCATTTCTATCTCTCTCAGTTGTCTCCCATCTCTCTCTCTCTCTCTTCAATCTCTCCCTTCTCTCCTCTTTAACTCCAAATCCATAGAGATTTGGAGCAAATCCCCTTCCTAAACATTGTTCCCCACGTCTCGATCTATCCATGTCACACCCTACTCTGCATCTAACAATTTAATGTTTAGCGAATGCAATCGTGAAATTATAGTATATAAGACAAAACAACTATCATTATTCAGGAACTCAGAAGTGCCACATCTAACCAACAGTAAGTCCACAAAACAACAACGAGTGAACTCTAAAGTAAAGTCTCAAAACAGAGCCAATTGACATATACAAACATAGAACTGTAAAAGTAACAACCCAAAAGTATCAAAATGGTACAACACTGACAACTGTTATTAGTTTCTCCAACGTCAACCTCTGAGACTGTAGTGGACCACTCCAAGTTATCATGAATCTGGATTCCTCAATTTGCTCATACAATGAAAAATCTAGGAATGTGTAAGCTATAGAAAGCATTGCAAATAAAAAGAAATGCTCAATAGATATTAAACAGATAGTAGGTGATATATCCACAGAATTTCTAAAACCAAAAACAAAAAATATATGGTACATCGAAAAACATTCAGAAAACAGAAATAAATAGTAGATTCTAACAGATATATCAAAACAGAAAAGCAGATACAAAATGATATCAATCACTTTCCAATGATTCCCCACTTTCCACAATGTTATCCCACTTTCCACGGTGATTCCCCACATTGTTTCCACGGTAATACCCCACATTTATTTCCACGGTGATACCCCACATTTGTTTTCACGGTGATACCCCATATTTGATTCCACAGTGATACCCCACATTTGATTTCTACAATGATGTCCCACATTTGATTCTACGGTGATACCCCACAATTGATTTCCACAAATGATGCCCCACAATATACAAGACCTTGCAATTATATAAAAATGATTATAACATGTTACGTAACACCCTAGCATGCGACTAAGGCCTTTGTATATCAACAATATATATCAACATGTGTGATTTATACCTTAAACAGAAAAAGAAACATTATAATCCTTAACACAGCCACCACACTCACCAGTTTTCCTTAGATAGGTTTCTTTTGATTCGCTTTAGATGAATAAATATACTTTGATTCCCCTGAAACATCAACCACGTATTAGAACCAACACAAAATATTTAAGATACAATTTAATTCTTTTATTAATTTCATCACCATCTTGTATAAACACATCCTAACATGCTAATTAAGATTCTGTTAAATGGCCCAAGGTTTCACCCAAAGTTCTCGGCCAACACCCAAGTTAAAATTTCCCAAAATTCTATATTTTCTTAACATTGTTTTGTAGACCGGTTGATGCACCGGTCGACCGGTCCTTACGCTGGTCCTTAGACCGGTCCTTCTGCCGGTCGTGCGAACAAGAGATTTTCTGCTCTGAATTTTATGCTCAAACTTTAACTTCTAACTTCGAATTTATGCCTCAAATCACAACCAAAACTTACCAAATTTTGTACAGAGCATCATCTAACTAATACTACTAAACAATCGATTTTGAAAAAAAAACATGAATTTATACAATTTTTATCCTAAAATTCCTAGCATAGAAAGTTTTTTGGGTTAAGAGTCGTGTATATGTTTGATGTGAATGTTGTGATTTCGGGGACAAAATCTTTTAAGGGGGAAGAATTGTAATACCCGTCCTCGGATAAATATTAAAAATAAGAATTTATTAAATTAAATAAATGGAAGTGGAAATAAAAATGAAATAATTTTAATGTGATTAGTGTGGTGAAATATTTAATTGAGAATGAGTTAAAAGAATTAAGGATTTAAAATAAGTAGTGTTTGGGTGCCACACTAGTTAAAAGGAAGTGGAAGTATGGAATCATAATTTATAAGTTGTAGCCTATCAAAAGGGGGTTGAGTGTAGGAAATAATATTCTTAAAAGGTAGATTTTGGCACTTTGTGGGAGTAAAAATCTGAATTGTAATGTATCTTCCGTAAGCATTTTCCTAGCAAAAGCCAAGAGAGGGTGAGGGAGAGAAAAGTGAAGGAAATCTTGTGTTCTTGGTGGTTTGAGCTTGGATTTGAAGAGTGAATCAAGGGAAGAGGCTTGGAGAACCAATAATCTACAGAAAATCAAAAGATACAATGTAAGAATCCATAATTTTGTTTAAGATTTCATAAACAATCTGTGTGTAAGAGTTCTTGAGGAATTTTTGGATAAAAATTGTATAAATTCATATTTTATTTATTTTTTCGAGGACGGGTATTACAATCCATCCATGTGCTAATCGACGATGGTCGCGAAGAACCCTCACCTAGGGTATGTGCAAGTCATTTCAATGAGGTAGAGTTTTTTATCCCATCTATTTATGACTTTGGTCTTCTCTCTTCTCTCTCAACATTTCTCTAAACATGAGGATCTTTTGTATGTGTATCATTGTGGGGTTTCCAAACCCTTGAGTTTCTTTACTCTTTTTTTATGTTTTTGAACATCCCTTTGTCTATTTTTAAATTTCATGACTAGTTTGGAAAAAACCCAAATTTGGGTAAAACCCTAGATTTTGAAATTAATGTAACAAGAGAAAATTATTGATTTGAGAATGATTAGGGTCTTGAAGTAGGGTCTAATGAGTGTTTTGACATTATAGAAAGTATTTTAGAATAAACATCATTATTCTTGTTCTTGGTCAAACTTAGGGGTTAGGAGGATTTTACCCTAACCTAGATAAAGAGATTTAATAAAAGAGTTAATTGGCCTTGACATGATAGATGAATTGGGTTAGCTACACAGATTCGGGAGATTGTTTTCATGGGTAATTCGTACCCACGACATTGCACAATAGGAGCTTGACTGGGCCTTCCCAACGGGTTAGGAAGATACCAGGAAACTTACAAGTAGTTTAGCCGACTGACTTCTATCTCGAAAATATTCAAAACCTAATAAATCTTCATTGATATGAGATGTTGATTGTAATGGTTCCTTGATTTCATCAAGGTTGACATTGGACTCTATTAACTTCGTCAATGTGGAGGTGATAGAACTTGATAAACTTAATTTTTTGTTTTCGTCAAAGTTGAGCATTTTGGAAAGGTTTGGAATTTATTTACTTATCTCCTTTTATTTCGTCAAAGTTGAGCATCTTGAAAAAATATCACAAGTTAGATTTGAGTAAGGAAAGAATGGTCTTGAGTCAAATGATTTTAGAAATGAAATGAGATCTCATGCATGCATACTTTACTTTCCTTACACTAGCACTTACTCACTCTAAATTTTAAAGATATCTGGATATAGATCTCTCTACTAGGCTTTTGCCTAATCCTATATTTTTAAGTACAGTATCCTACTTTGGATTGGAGCTAGACATTTCAGATTTTTATTGCCCAACATTGGAGTGTGGCACCATGGTAGTTAATAGGTCACTTTTCTTATCATTTGTTGTATTTTCTTGCTCCATTTTCAGTTCTTACTTGTAATGTATTTTTATAAAATAAATTCATACCAGTGGATGTGGATATGCCAGTTGTATTCCTTTTATTCAGCATGTACTTATGGGAAATAAATATGGATGGTAATTATTTATCATTTCTTTTATGATTTTATATTGATTTCAAAAAATGGTTTGAAAATTTGGGATGTTACAACATGGTTCGAATGTTGGGGTGTTAGGTAGCACTCCGCTATAGTGTGGCTCGGATTAGCACAGAGCTGACAAACCCCCGCAAAGGTAGGAGGTGGTGGGGACTGTAAGGGACTCTCGCCTAAAGATAAGAGATTGCCAAGCTTTTTGGCCAAGAAGTCAACTTTTAGGGCTAGGTCCTGGTGTTGGTCTATTGCATATATATCTCTCGGGTTGCTCGAGGTAGATGTAGACCGCTCTAGTCCAATACGAGAGTCATAGTGGTGCCATGATTTTTCAGCAAATTGTTCAAAGATTTCCCACCATCATCCATATTTTTTCTCATGAATGTACCGCTGCATGATGCATCAATCATGAATCGATATTTTTCAGTTAAGTTATTGTAAAAGTTGTCCACTAAATGCCACTGTGGCACTTCGTGGTGAGGACATTTGTGTATGATTTCATTAAGTCTTTCCCATCTTTCATGAAATTCTTCGTCGTCCATTTATTTGAAATTCATTAAGGCTCAGCGAATCTGATTGGTCTTGCCAATAGGAAAATATTTTTTTAAGAATTCTTGTTGACATTGGTTCCAGGTGGTTATGCTTCTGGGTGATAGTGTATGGAGCCACTGTTTAGCTCGATCCTTCAAGGAGAAAGGAAAGATTTTTAACCGGAGAGCATCGTTAGTGAAGTGCAAGATGTGCACCGTGGAACATATGTCCATGAACTCATTCAGGTGTGCGTAAGGGTCCTCATTTTCACGCCTATAAAAATTGGGTAAAAGATTTAAAAGTGTGGGTTTAATTTCATAGTGGGTGGCTGTGGGGACTGATTGTCTAACACAGGATGAGTCCACGTATGGACCGCACAAGAAATAATCCTCAAAAGCAGGATAGACTCTCGGATTCCCATCGGCAATTGCTAGAGGAGCCTCAATATTACCACCGGTGACTGGTGGCACAATGTTGTTGCTGCCTAGTGGACAAACATTATTAAAATTATTTTCAACGTTGTTGGCCATTTGAGTCTAAAATTTGTGATTCTTCGATTGGTGGGCCCTTGCTAAATGCTCTATCTCCAAGTCTATTTTTTGATTTTGGGGCACAAGGATCGGTGCCCAAGCATGAGACACAGAAATAAACTTTTTAGATATAAAGAGGTAACCTTGAAAAATACTTATAGTGCTTTAGGAGATGATTTTTTTTCGACGCGCGACAAGGAATCCTCGATTGACTTGTAAGCTTTGGAGCGGTGAATGAAAGAAAATAAAAAGTGCAAAAAATATAAAGCAATAAAAATAAAACCACGAATAAAAATAGGAAATGAAATCTAATTAAGGAAACAGTGTGATTTTCTTCGGCAATGGCACCAAAATTTGATTGTTGTCGTAGACGTATCAAAAATAAGATTTATAACAATAAAATAACACTATGTAGTAGTGGTAAATCAAAGATCGATCACTGGGAAAGTGGCCCGAATCTCAATAATCAAATTAAGCTTCTTATATTAATTCTGAACAAGATTTGAGATTTGTTTTGATTTTAGAAACTAATGAAACAATAGAAACTTTTAAATAATGGAAGATGTAAATTGAATGAACAATCAAAATAGGAAAGTTTGCAATATGGAAAGCATTTCTAATAGGAAAGTTATGAAATAGGGAAGTTCTAATAAGGAAAGTTATCTAGAGTTTCGAATCCACTTGCTTCTCATACTTTTGATTTGCAGGAACGCGCATGATTGTTTGGAATAACCAACACCGCGATTGGTTGCAATCCAATTAAATGTCGTCGGATAACATAGATTATCGCCACCTAGCACGACCCATCTCACCAGTAGAATCCATCTCAAAGACGGATTGTCTGTATAATCTATCTTACCCAACTCACGGGATTCAAGAGCGCACCATTGCATGACTTGGTGTTTGATTGCCAGAAAATCAAAACACAAGAGATTGAAAGAATAAAAACTTCATTAAACCAATGAAACTTCAAAGTCATACAATCAATCAAATAATCAACAAATAATCGAACCTAAAGTAGAGTTACAAGCTTCATATGTTACCCTAGAGATAGAATATTAGCCATCAATGAAGATGGCGGCGGCTATCGAAGGTGAGGAAGATGATCCAAGTTGGGTGGTAGCCGCCTTAGGAACTCTTCTAGTCTCCTTGGTGTATTACAATGATTCAAATAGGTTTAGGTTGTGTAAAGATATGTTATAAGGAGATTTAGGCATTATTAGATAGGATTAGGCAAAGTCCCCACGAAACCCCTTCAAAATAGGTTCATTAAGGTTTAGTGAATCACAAAAATTCATCTGACATTGTCCGGATGAGCAAACCCGAGCCAAATACGAGCAAAGGGTTGGTTCGGACGATACTTGCCTTTGCTTTTGCATGTTCTCTGAATCCTTCGTCCGGGCGAGCTTGGATGTCATGACTCGTCCCAATACACTACACTAATGAGACTGCATTGTGCGGCCGCGACACACAAGCATGATTAAACTTTTATTTTGGGTTCTTAAGAGGCTCTATTTTAATTTCCAATCATTTTTCTAATCATGCTCATTACTAATTCCATTAATTATAGAAATCATACCACCATTCTTTGTCTAACAAGAGACATTTAATTAACAAACGGAAGTATAATAATAAAACTGATCTGAGAATTAAAACGTTTATTACAAACAGCTTGACATTCAAAAGTCTAACTCATTTGTCCCGATCAAGTACATTCTAAAAGATATGTACAAGTGTTGAAGTACAAATGGAACCTAGCTACGTCATCCTATAACCCAAATCCCGAACTAGTATTGGACCTTACTTTATCATCCATCATCCATATTTGTGACATTCAAAAATGGGAAACACATGAATATATAAATTGTATAGAACTTTAAAGAATTAACAATTACTATAAACACCACATATGCAGTTCACCAGGAACAAGATCGCATAAACACGGCTTTGTACAATAATATGGTATTTTGGCAAGTCCGCCTATGACCACACAACCACATATCATAATCAATCGACTACACATTTTCATAGACACATGTCTACACATATCATAGTCACACGACTACACATTTTCATAGACACGGGTCTACACATTACACCATTTACACACAATGATTAAAGCTTTAAAGAATCACAATAAACATACCCATAGTGGCTTTTTATACCGAGTTGCTGATCCCCTATTTTTTCGGGGGTTCAGCACCACTTGCCTCCTCACATATCCAAGCTAAAACATCAATATTTAATACAAAGCATAGCTTGAACTATGAAATAAAAATGCAATAAATCAATTGCAAATAATAATCAATTTTCGTATTGTTCATTCTTTCTTTTTATTCATGTATTTCCTTATTTTCTATTTTATTTTATTTTCCATTTCCCAGCTCACTGTTGAACCACAAAAGAGTTCATATATTTTGATATGCACACCGCCGTATTTCGATATGTAACACACCTTCACCAATCGGTATACAACTAGAGTATCACATTCCAATATATCCTTATTTACACACATATCGAAATGTGATCATATTGATCTCAAGCTTAAGCTTACATTTCGATTGGTTTTTAACCGACACCACATTTTGGTATGCGTTTTATCCACATATCGAAATACATCACCCTAAATCAAAAACCCAGAAAACCTAAGAGGTACTATTCATCATCTTCCTCTTTCGATTTTAACATCTAAATGGAAAACCCAGCCATGAATTAAATTTACACAACCCATTTATATGTATAACTCATGGATACACCCAATCAAACACTTCCAAAACCCTATTGATCATACCATTTTTACCACAAACTCAATCAAACGCCACTCGAAAATCCCCATTGAGAATCAAACTCAATTGATTCCAAAAATCCATACAAACCCAGATAATATGCAAATCTATGATTTACTAAAGATATACTTAAGCTCGTACCTGGTTTGATTGATTCTCCAAGCCCTAGACTTTAATTTCACAAAGTTTTCCCCAAATTTCCCCTCTCTCGCACTTAGCTCCCCAGCTCTTCTCTCTCTCTCTCTCTCTCTCTCTCGATATTTTCTGAGTTTACAAGAGAATAAATATGAATTCTAATCGAATATACAGACAAACCCACTTGTTCGGTATATGACCAATATAGGGTCAAGACCCAAGGAACAATAACTAGACATTTTGATATGGGGACTCCTCCCCATCAGCACATTTAGATATACAAGTGTCTTTTGGGCCAAAATCCAGAAAACAACTTAATCCTAACTTACACAAAATACATTTTAACTCTGCTCAACCCAATAACCCTCATGTTTAACCTCTAAAACATATTTAAGCTTGCATTTAATTAGAATTATGACTAATTTACTAAGACGGGTGTTACAATTCTCCCCCGCTTAGGAAATTTCGTCCTCGAAATTAAAATTACCTAGACCGAACAGATACGGATACTGCAATCTCATGTTGTCCTCCCCTTCCCAAGTGGCTTCTTCGATCTCGTGATGCTGCCAAACAACTGTAACCCATGGTATAGTCTTTGTACGTAGTTTCTGTTCTTTCCTGTCAACAATTCTGATCGGTCTTTCTTCGTAAGTTAAATTCTTATTTAATTCCACTAGCACTGATTCTAGAATAGTCGACACATCCCCAATAAACTTTCGAAGCATTGAAATATGAGAAACATTATGCAGACGCGATAACTCTGCTAGTAATGTCAAACGGTACACTATTTTTCCAACTCTTCCCACTACTTCATACGACCCAATATATTGCGACACTAACTTACCTTTACCCTAAAATTGAATATCTCCTTTCTACGGCAAAGCCCGAATAAAAACATAATCACCCACAGAAAATATCAGATCTTATCTTCGGTTGTCCATATAACTCTTTTGTCGACTCTGCACAATTTTCAACAGTTCTCGAATAATCCGAACACTATCTGCTATTTGCTCCAAATAACTCCTTTCCACGGTGAAACCCGAATAAAAACATAATCACCCACGGAAAATATCAAATCCCATCTTCGGTTGTCCATATAACTCTTTTGTCGACTATGTGCAATTTTCAACTATTCCTGAATAATCCAAACTATTTGATGGACCAACTCTGGACCCAATAACTGTCTTTACCCAATATCACTCCAACAGATAGGAGATTTACATCTCTGTCTTTATAATGTCTCGTATGGAGTCATAAGAATACTACTGTGAAAGTTATTATACGCAAACTCCATCAACAGTAAATATGAATCCAACTACCCACAAAATCTAGAACACACATCTGAAGCACATCTTCCAATACCTGAATAGTACGCTCAAACTGGCCATCTGTCTATGGGCGAAATGTCGTACTAAACTTTAATGTTGTACCAAATGCATGTTGTAGACTTGCCGAGAATCTCGAAGTAAATTTCAGATATCTGTCACTCACAATAGATACTGGTACCCCATGCAATCGAATAATTTGATCAACATATATTCGTGCATATCT